>MDKI01271534.1:0-43629 GCA_005239505.1 Nicotiana paniculata
ATATTGTAAGGATGAGCATCTGCCAGGAGCCCTTCCTTTGTATCAATTGTACTACTTGGTATTGGTTATGTACTTTATTGTGTCCCTGCAATGCAGTGGCGAAACCAGAAATATTTTCAAGGGTGTTCAAACTTGAAAGAAGTAAAAAAAAATTCCCAACAAAGGGTGTTCAATATATGTTTTATACATCTAAAATCAATATTTTACTTATATACATAGTGTAATTCTTCGTAAAAGTTTGACGAAGGGTGATCAATTGACCACCATTTACATAAGGTGGCTTCGCCCCTGCTGCAATGGCTTGTTGCCATTTCTTTCTGGATTGTAAAGTAATCACTTTTGCAATCTTAAATCAAATTCTTTTCTCTGACTCAATAATGGTGATATGGTAGTCTAGCTTGTATCAACAATCCCCTTTTCCCTTTCTTTGCACTGTTATAGCAAGTAGGACTATAAAATTCGGAAATCAAGTAATCAATGAACTTTTCTTTGATATATTAGCTAGGGTTGGCTATATGAACTCTATTTTATCATTAAAAGATTTATTATCATAGTTATACACCGTGATACTCATATAAAAGATTTGTTGTTCAAAACGAAAATGGAATTAGTATTACTACCCGTGCTTTCAGAAATTTACTACTGGGTTCCAGTATTACACATTATGACTTCATGGGATATGGCCATTATTTGACGTGAACAATCTGACGTGAGCATTTCAAATTCCCTCCACTCACTGCCTTAAACTTAGTAGTACGAGGAAAAGAAAAGCGTTGATGGGAACATGTTGACCTCAAGATATTTATCTGGAGGAAGCCTCAAGACGAGTAGAGCACCTAAATATTTATTTAGATATTAGAAAACTGTAAACGAAGAAACTTTAAGAAAATGATTTAACTATCCTAGTACAATAATATATGTAGCAATGAGGTATTGTAAATAACCGAATTTCCTAAATTATAATCAAACTATTAAAATAAAATTTAAAATAGAATGTTTTGGTACATTCTAGGCAGATAAAGGTGTAAACACGAATGAGATATTGTTGGGGTTGAAGGACAACGTAAACTGTACATAGGGCTCATGTTTCAGTTGTCGAGTCGTTAATTCTCTTAGAATTAACTTGCCTCACGGCATTTAAATGCTGACTCAGCCCCGAGGCAAGTTCGAGCGTGTCTCAATTTTGCCTTTAAAACATTGCTGAGAACCATATATATATGGGCAATCTACCCTCCATGGGACTCTACTACTGTTATTTTGCGTGTATCCATAACCTGCATTCTCTTCTCCTCCTTCGCTGCTTCGTGCCTCTTCTTTGATTTAAGTTATATACATAAAACGTATAATAATTTTTTACTATCATCAGCGTAATCTAATTTGTTATATATCCTCCGTTTCAATTTATGTGAACCTATTTGACTGGGAACGAGGTTTAAGTAAAAAGAGAAGACTTTTGAACTATATATGTCACGACCCAAAAAAGAGTCCCCCGGGCCCACGTCTCGGAATCAGGTAAAAATCACAAATTCCGAACACACATTTGCTCACGAGTCTAACCATACTAATTTTACTCAAATCTGATACCAAAATCTCGATCAAAACCTAAAAATTTAGCCTAGGAACTTTTTCCAATTTTTCCCAATTTTCACCCAAATTTTGAAATTAGATGATAAAATTAAGCATAGATTAGCGGGAATTAATCGCAACCGAGTAAGAATCACTTACCCAAAACACCCAAGTGAAAATCCTCCAACAACCGCCTAATCTCGAGCTCTCAACTTCAAATTCTGAAAAAATGACAACCCTCGTTTTTGGGTGTTTTAAAATCTACCCAGATGCGCCTTCACTGCAATCCTAGAAGCCCAGACGCAATCGCAAAGAACAAAAAACAAGCGCCTCAATTTTTTTACTCTCCGCGATCGCGTAGGTCTGAGGGGAGCAAGGCATCGCGTTCGCGTAGGTGTTCCAACTAGCCGTGATGACACATAACCAACCCGCTAGGTAAGCCAATTAACAACTATTTCCAATGAAATTTAATAAGACAATTAAGTAAAGAAAAGAAATCTACATCCTATATATTTCTCAAGGACTGGTAGTACAAATCATGAGCTTCTAAGATTAGAACTTACAAAGCTGGTATGAAATAAATACATCTGTTCGAAAAGTACATAAACATATTTTTATATTCTAAGGCTACCATGAACAAGAGACAACTACAACCGGAACGTAGGTACGTCTTCAATTTCCAGCTCCCGTCGATCACAGCCACATCAACAACCAACATCTGCACACAAGATGCAGAAGTATAGTATGAGTATAACCGAACACATGTACTTAATAAGTAACAAACCTAACTTTAGGTTGAAAGAAGTGACGAGCTGGAACATAGGTTGGGTCCAACACCATAGCCAACAACAATTCATAACAGTGTAAAGCAAGTATAGTAACTCAGAGATAAAATGCTCAGTGTTTTCATAGTTTCCCGACAAAAATAGTTCCGCTTTTCAAGTGTATCAGTGAAAACCCAAATCCTTTACCGAAATTGTCGAAAATACGAGTAAGTTTGAAAACTGTAATTTTTCTCAAAAATCCTTTCAACAATAAATAAGATGTTTCATTTTTCTTTCCAAATAGCAAGTGTAAAATACCTCTCTATGCCCATATATAAGTATGTGTGAGAAGTCATGAATGACGTGATACCGTACAACATGAGAAAAATGCATCTCTATGCATGCATGTCATGTGTGCATGTCAATGCAATGTATCTCAGAGATAAACTCATGTACTCACACTCTAAGAGTACTCAGTCTCACTGTCTCACACTTTCCACTCATCATGCTCAATCACTCAGTACTATATATGGCCAATCTGGCCCAGGAAAGATCCATCCCGGAATATATACATCAACTGACCATCAATCACTTAGTACTGAGTAGGGCCAAATCCAGCCCGTGGGGAAGATCCATCCCCAGGTATATAACTGCTTCGGACAAGATCCATGTCCAGTGAAGATCCATCCCTCAATATAATCAACCGCGCTCACTAGGGGTGTGTGCAGACTCCGAAGGGCCTCCTTTAGCCCAAGTGATATCATAAATCAGTATAACCGCTGCGGCGTGTAGCCCGATCCCATATATGTAATCAATATAACATGATGCATCATGCAACCCGATCCCATAATATCACTCACTCAGGACCTCGGCCTCACTCAACCATTAATCTCTCCAGTCTCTCGCGCTCACAATGCCATGAAACTAGCCCACAATGATGATATTATATGCCAATAAATGATAACAGAGACTGAGATATGATATGCATATGAACGCATATGACTGAGTATATACAGCAATGAAAGTAGATAACTCAACAGCAAATATCACCTTAGTCAATCTCAACAGGATAAACATGTAGCCTAGACATGGTTTCTAGCATGGATCATAACTCAATAGCTCAAGTACATATAAATTTCATGATTACAGATAAGATCAGGTAACTATACAGTACCACATAAATAACAGAGTCACAATTCACACGGTGCACACCAACACGCCCGTCATCTAGCATGTGCATCACCTCAACACCAATCACATATCACGTAATTCAGGGTTTTATACCCGCATCACCAAGTTTAGAAGTGTTACTTACCTCGAACAAGACAAATCCAATACCCATCAAGCTAAACGATGCTCCAAAAATTCTACCCCGCGCGTACCAACCTTCGAACGACTCAAAACTAGCAAAAAGCAACTCAAATACATCAAATAATGCCAAAGGAAACAAACCCAATCGAATCTTTAATCAAAATTCCAAAATAGATCAAAAAGTCAAACCCGGACCCACGCCTTGGAACTCAACAAAACACACAAAATCCGATAACCCATTCAATTACGAGTCCAACCACGCTAGTTTCACTCGATTCTGAATCGATGTTCAAAACTCAAAAATTCACTTTATGAAATTTTAGACAAAAACCCCCAAAATTCACTTTGAACTCACCAATCAAATGCCAAAAACGAAGATGGATTCGTGTAATATAACCAAGAACAAGTATAGAACACTTTCCTCAATCCATATGGTGAAAATCGCCTCCAAAAATTGTCCAAATCCGAGCTCCCCAACTCAAAATACGACCAAATAAACAAACCCTGATTCCTAGTGTTCTCATATCTTGAACTTCTCATATTTTGTGAATAAGAGTGACGACTGCCTATACATGTAGCCTACAAAAATTTAGTGTTCTCATATCTTAACCAAATGAACAAACCCTTCATGAATTCAAAGAGAAAGCGAAATGTGAGAAGAAAGAGTTTTCATATCTCGAACTTCTTCTTTTTAACCTTTATTTTTGTGATGGATCCTCGATTCCTAGTTTTAGCCTACCAATGTGTGTCAAAAGTTCCTCAAAAGAATGAAAACTTATATACCTCTTAAAACTACCATACCTTAGGGTTCGACTCCATAGTGGTAAAAATTGGCACTGCAATACCATTTGTTGTCACTATAATATTTTTGTAGTTTGGCCACCACCGTGATGGTGAGAATTGGTGTGTAACGCTATTAATATTATGGTTCAAAATAGGACCTCCATAGTTTGTTGTTTTTATCTTTTTCCAATTGTATTGGTATTCATTTTCATATTATCCAAGCAACAAGATGGATAAAATCTATAGATTTATAACTTGCCAAAATTTGTATTCTACAACTTATACTCATATTGCGTCGTTTGGATTTTACAGACGAAATATCTTATCGTAAAACTTAAAATATTGAGACCAAGTCTTTTAAATCTGTTTACCCTTAAAATCGGATAACAATTAAATTTGCAAGTGATTTTAAGGATATGTTATTTCACTAGGCTCAAAATGAGAAATATGAAAATTGATGTTAGAAAGTAATTGTAAAATAAATCAAACCAATATAAAGTGCAGCTTTTTCCCTCGAGCTAGGTCGCCCTCGAACCAACTGAATATGTTATTAAAGAGTAAGAACAGAATAACAGAACATGTGAGTTTAGGAGAGAAAATGTAATATACTGCTTTGTTATGCGTGAATGTGATGTTTACAAGATGGTTAGAACCCCATTTATATAGTAGAGAAATCGTACTTATGGTACAATTCTAAATACATAAGGAAATCCCATGATTGGCTAATTAACCGGTCTTGACTTGATACGTTCCGAGATTTCTGCCATAATCCTGGACCGATCACGGATATCTTAGCTTTCTATTATTCGACTCAGCAGGCTTCCTTCGATCTTGCTCAATCTCTATCCTGCTCGATCTCGATCGCGACTGTTCTCGGTCTTTATCGGTCACTGATTCATGATCTTAGCAATTTATCTTCGTTTCATAGTTTGATACAATGTGAGGTCGAACCTTGGCCTACCATCCTCGTCTCGATTAACCATAAAAAATTAGGCCAACCCGATTTTGACTGTATACAGATAGTCCTCTCATTTTTTGGAGAGTAATGACAAGAAACTAATTGAAACCTCGGGCTTCACCTCGGTTCATCATGACATAAGCATCGTGATGTAAGCAACAAAGATGAGTGAAACGTCCCGTTGATACAGTTCTCTAGTCATTTAATGCGCATTAGTCGACGATCGACCACTACTAGCTTTAAACCATTATTGTGAAACCAATAAATATCCTCCTTCTTCACTCTTTCAAACTTTACTTTCAATCTCCTTCATTCTAATCTCCATAGTTCTTTGCCTTCTTCAAAGCTTCCTATCTTCAGGTCTTTAAGTTTCTTTGCTTGTTCTTCCTAAAACACCAAATATTTCAATCTCTGTTCTTCTTTGCACATGAAAATTAAATGGTCAAAACATTTAAAGTAGTTCCTCAGAAAGAAATCGCTTCCTCGTCCCGGTCGGCTGGCGAGAAACCAGCGGCGGAGCCACGCCCTCAAGAATTCGTTCCCGGTGGGTGTGTAATTGATTCCGACTTTAAGGTCAAGAAAACTTCCTCGGTTCCTAGTTGATGGGAGCTGGTATCGAGATATATATGCTCGATACCCAAAAGCCGCCTTGACCAGGTAAAGAAATATTGCAACTGGGTAAACAAAGAGGTGGTGGTGTCGACACCAGAAGAAGCGATCACCACCCACGTGGAGGGGTTCCTAAGTGTTTACACTTACCCCTTCACGTTGGGTCCCCTCGATACGATCATCGTGGACCTCTGCAAGAAATACCAAGTGACCCTTGGCCAAATTCACCCCTCTTTCTAGAGGATCATGATACTACTCTGCTTCTTCGTGAGCAAAATCTATGGGCTCCCTTTCACCCTCGACCACCTCATGAGGCTGTATAGCCCTCGACTCTATCGAGGCGGGATGATAAATCTTCAACGCTGGGCCACCAAGGCGCCTATCTCGAGTATAGGCAAAGAAAAAGACCGACAGGATGGGCCGGTTCGTTCGAGTGAAGACCACAGACCTAATCTCGGCTGAGAGCATGCCATTTCTAGAGAAATGGAATATAAATCGTAAGTGTGATTCCGTCCTTAATTTCTGCTTGTTGTTTTTACTTCTCCTTCCTTTCTTATCAATGTTCTTCTCGATGCAGTTATTTCCTGGATGCCGGGCGCGATTCCCCACCTCGAAAGCTGGGTTAGGAGCCTGGTTTCGACGTTAATACATGTCGAGCGCGCATGTCGCGATTTGTCAAAGGGTCAGTGAGAAGCTAATAATCATGTTAAGCCTTTTTCCTGACGTAACCATTTAACCAACATGTCTTTCTAAGCTTACTTAATTTCTTCTTTTGTAGGTTTCGGGAAGGACGCGACTATGAGACCCCCGTCCGATGAATAAAAAAGTTTCACCGCCTATCTCGAAGACGACGAAGGAGAACAAGAAGAAAAGGGGCCCGAACCCTGAGGAGAAAAAACCCAGAAAGAGAGCAGCTCGTAAACCCAAGGGAAACACTATCCTTCTGACTTTGAAGTCAGTCCAAAGGCAAAGGGAAGAAGAAGAAAAAGAGGAAGAGAAAGAAGATGACTCTGGGCTGGTGGCCCGTGCTCGAGCTAATGCCGAGACTAAAAAGTTTTTGAGCCAGTGGAAGCTGAAATTGCCTTACCCCGACCTGATGAGATTCAGGGGAAAACTCGGGCGAAGTCCCTGATCCAGATAGAGCCGACGGTGCTTTACCTTGGGGTCAGAAGGCCATTGAGTAGGCGGTGGACGCCGTTGTAGAAACCTAGCTCGAGGCTCCCCGAGGTAGGGGAGGTGCCCCAAAGGACCAACTCGGGGTAATAGATATCGGGATTCCCCCTCGTTCCCTTCATTCTCTGAGTCGATTATACGCAAGGCTCAGGTCGTGGAGACTTGCCACGGGGAAGGAGCCCATAAAGAGGAAGATCCTTTCTGTGGTTATTTTGTTAGGGTAGAATATGTCACAGGTTTGAGTGACTTGGAGGTTTCGAAGAAGAGCTCGGGCAAGGCTTCCTCGATTTTTAAACTGACCAATCAGTTTCCGGCCCTAGTGCCAATCCTGGGTGCAAACGAACAATAATTATCACAATCCCGGAGGATGCCCGGGTTCTTGCTTCCCCTATAGCGGTGGCTAGCTACCTTCGATATTTGGGCATGAAGGAAGAACAAGCCCAGATGGACGAGGTGGGAGAACCTTGTCTTTTCAATGAAGCCCAACAGGCTCTAAACCGGGTAAGTCCATTTTTTCTTTGCCAGCGTCAATTTTCATACTTGTACTTTTCTCCCTTTGTATAATTCCTTCTTTCTTATTCCTGTAGGCTTCTGTGCTTCATCACGAGGCTTTTTCCCGATCTCGAGGGGAGCTGAGCCGGTGTTAGGCCAAAATTCGAGAACTCACTAAGGAGAAAGATTCCTTCAAGCTTCTTAGTGAGCAGAGAGTATGGGAAGAAAAAGGACTTCGGGTTGAGCTAGAAGCAGGTCAGAAATAACAAGTCGATATGGCCGAGCAGGTAAAAAGAATCTTTGAAGTTAATGGCACTGACTCGGGCGAGGTGCTAATAGTTTGGTGCCACATGTCCAGCAAAAGCTCGATATAATCGGGCAACTTCGTGAGGAAGTGGATTCAGTAAAGGCGGAGATCATGCCATGGAAGAAGAACATGTATCACCTTGCCTCAGAATAGGAGGCTGCCCATAGCTCAACTGGCCTCAGCTGAAACCTAACTCCGAAGAAGGAAAGAGAAAACCTTGGTGCAAGCCATGAACATTGAGGAGTTCCGGTATCAGTTAGGTTCAGCAACTTCCGATCGAGAGAAGTTGGTCACAGAACTTGTAGTGGCCAAATCGGAGGTAGCGTCCAAGGCTAATGCTGATGCAATGGTGGCCATCTACCGGACCAACACTGAAGCTGCTCAAGTTCGAGCAAAAGAGGTTGCCGAAGCTGCTCAGGCTCAAGCAAAATGGGTTTCCGAGCATGCTAAATTCCAGTCTCGAAGGGAGACTCTCGAGGATATCCACGCTCGTGGCTTCAATATTACAGCGGAGATCGAGATTGCTAAAGAGCTTGAAACCGAAGCCAATGTGTTGGCCTTTCCTGATGAGACGATTATGGGAGCATGAGCGGGTCCGAAAGTGGAGAAGGCCTCGAGAGCAAAGATGCTGCTCCCGGAGAAGACTAGGCCCTCATAATTTGTACTTTTTTTGTGTGTTTCTTTTAAGGCTGTTTCGGCTTTTTGTAGAGACCTCTGTTCGGGCCATACTGCCCTTGTAAATGATTTTTGACATATATAAAAACTTTCTTCCCTTCTACCTTATAAAATTATGAAGTTTTATTCTAAGGTCCGAGGTTTGGACAATTTGATTGAAATTGAACTACTATAGCCCTTAGGATTTACGATCGAGTGAGTGCTTGCTCAAATACGAAGTAAGGTAACCCTTAGGTTTTTTTATTTGAGCGAGGACCTTAGGATTTTGTATTTTTTTGTACTAGGATGATCTGGCCTTTGTAAAAAGATTTTATGGCTTTCTCCCCTTTTCGGCTTAAAAAGTTTTTATCATTTGTATTTACAAAACTTGTAATGCCTTAGCATAAAACAAGGAATTGTTTGAGAGTTCGAACAATTTCGCACTCAATAGAGTTTTCGAGGCTTTATATTATCGAAGCCTTTTATGATTTTGCTGGGGGTAGCTTTTTAAATCGGTTTATGAAATAATTCGAAGGCCTGTTTTGTTACGGAATTCGAACGTCTCCGAAACGTGTTAATTTGGCCTTAGACTCTTAGTTGGGGATTTACCCCTTGGGCTTATTTTCCCGTTTTACTTCGAACTTGCCCAAAGTGTCAGTCCCCGAGTGGGGTGGCCGTGAGCTATAAAAATTGAGGGTTGCCTAAAAGGTATTATGATCTCGAAGTTTTAATAATTCGATCTCGTTTACTTTTCGGACGGCAGTCCCCGAGCGTGGGGTAATTATCCGAACTCTGGTTATGATCGGCCCTTAAGCCTGTTTACATAATTGATCGAGAGTATGACATCGTAAAGTAGAAAAAATTTTCTAAGGCATGAGATTACGACAAGGTAAAATACTTCTCTTTATAAATGATTATACATGCGTACATGTTTTGCCTCAGGTCTCGAGCAAACTATGCGGGTACAGTTCGTTTGACCATTTGGCCCTTACAAATTTTTCCTATCGAGACCCCGCTGTCATGAAGTTATTTCCTCGCAACAAAGATGACATTCGAGGGTAATCCCCACGGTATTCGAGGTTGATTGTAAAGAAGCCTCAGATACTGTTGAATCGTTCTAAGTTAGCACGATCAATGATTGCCTCATTAAAAAACTCGCTGGAAAACCCATTTGGGACAAAACCGGTATGAGGAAAAAATAGTGCAATGCGTGCTTTCAGACCTAAAAACTTCGTGTCGAAGAATCCATTGCTGCTTCTTGTCAAGCACTTACAAGAGTTAGTTTAAACTATAAATGAAAATGGAAGGGGTCGTACCTTAGCAGTAGTATCTTTTTAGGTGCGACACGTTCCAATTTCTCGATTCCGCTCATCGTGCCGAGCTTGTAGGATCCTTTTCCGATGATTTCGAGAACCTGGTATGGTCCTTCCCAGTTCGGACCTAGTTTCCCTTTATTCAAATTTCGAGTGTTGAGGATGAATTTTATTAGCACCAAGTCCCCGATGTTAAAATGTTGAATATTGGCTTTTCGATTATAGTACCTTTCGATCAGTTGTTTTTGGGTGGCTAATCGGACGAGGGCAGCTTCACGTCTTTCATCCAACAATTCTAGGCTCGTATTCATGGCCTCGTTATTTGACTCTTCTTTTGTATATTAGAACCTGATGTTAGGTTCTCCGACCTCGACCGGGATTAGAGCTTCGGCGCCATAAACTAACGAGAATAGTGTTGCTCCGGTACTGGATTTCGATGTTGTGTGGTATGCCTATAGAACCTCGGGTAGTATTTCTCTCCATTTCCCTTTAGCGTTGGTTAATCTCTTCTTAAAATTTTGGATGATGGTTTTGTTGTTTGATTCGGCTTGTCCGTTCTCGCTGGGTGATAAGGTGTTTATTGGATCCTTTTGATCTTGTGATCCTCGAGAAATTTAGTTACTTTGCTGCCGATATGTTTTTTTCCATTATCATATATAATCTCGGAGGGAATCCCGAATCGACATATGATGTGGTCCCAAATGAAGTGTATGACTTCCTTTTCTCTAAATTTCTCGAAAGCCTGTGCTTCAGCCCATTTAAAGAAATAATCAGTCATAAACAAAATAATCTGAGCCTTACCTGGGGCCGACAATGTCCATTCCCCATTTCATGAACGGCCGTGGGGATAAGACCAAGTGGAGAAATTTCCCGGGTTGATGAACCATTGGCGCATTCCTTTGGCACTTGTCGCATTTTCAAACGAACTCCTTTGCGTCCTTCTCTATATCGGTCCAGTAGTACCCTACTTTGATTACTTTATGGACCAACGATTCAACACTGGAATGATTTCCACAAGTGCCCTTGTGAACTTCCCGTAGGACGTATTCGGTATCTCCCGGCCCGAAACATATTGCCAACGGTCCATCGAACATTCTTCTAAACATTGTTCCATCTTCGGACAAAGTGAACCTTATTGCCTTTGTATGTAGATCTCTAGACTCCTTTGGATCTGATGGAAGTTTATTTTCTTTATGTACTCTATGTACTTGTTTCTCCAACCCCAGGTGAAACTTTTGGAGTTTATCTCGGCGTGACCTTCTTCGAACACCGATCTCATGAGTTTTACGACAGTCCCCGAGTTGAGCTCGTCATCTTTGACCAATGAACCTAAGTTTGGAAGAGCACCGGCCTCACTGTTCTATTCTCGAGGTACATGTTGCAAGGTCCATTTCTTGAATCAATGTAGAGTTTCCTGTAGTTTAACCAAGTACCTCTGGATTCGGTCTTCTCGGACTTCGAAAGTCCCGTTAACTTGGTTTACCACGAGGAGGGAATCACACTTGCCTCGATGACCTCTACTCCAAAGCTTTTAGCCAACTCGAGACCTCCAATTATGGCCTCATACTCGGCTTAATTGTTAGTCAATTTTGAATTCCTGATAAATTGTCTAACTACATTACCCATGGGTGATTTTAGTACGATACCCAGCCCGGACCCCTTCACGTTCGAAGCACCATCCATAAAGAGGGTCCAGACACCCGAGGACGTACCCGATTTTATTGACATTTCTCTTTCAACCTCGAGTACAAGGGCCGGCGTGAAGTTGGCCACGAAGTCTGCCAAGATTTGAGACTTGATAGCGGTTCGGGGTCGATATTCAATATCATACCCACTGATTTCTATGCATATTTGGCCAATCGACCCGAAATCTCGGGTTTGTGCAAAATGTTTCGAAGTGGATAAGTTGTTACAACGCATATTAGATGATATTGAAAATATGGATTTAATTTCCTAGAGGCGCTTATTAAAGCGACCACTAGTTTTTCTAAGTGTGGATATCTGGTTTCGGCCTCAACTAAGGTCCAACTAACATAATAGACAGGGAATTTCATACGTTGTTCTTCTCGAACTAGGACTCCACTTACCGCTATCTCTGAGGCTGCCAAGTACAAGTAAAGTTGTGTGTCCGCTTTCAGGGTGTGAAGCAGCACCGGGCTCGATAAATATCGCTTTAGTTCCTCCAAGGGCCTGTTGGCATTCCGGAGTCCATGTAAAGTTACTCTTCTTCTTAAGCAGCGAAAAGAATCGATGACTCTTATCTGAGGATCTCGAAATGAATCGCCCTAAGGCGGATATCCGCCCTGTTAGCCTCTACACGACCTTTACATTATCTACCACCGTGATATCCTCGATAGCTTTGATTTTATCGGGGTTGATCTCGATCCACCGGTTAGACACCATGAAGCTAAGAAACTTTCCCGAGCCAACCCCGAATGTACACTTTTCTGGGTGGAGCTTCATATCGTACTTCCTCAGTATATCGAAAGTCTCCTGCAATGCTTTAAATGGTCCTCTGCTCGCAGGGACTTAACTAACATTTCATCAACATAAACTCTTTTCCTATTTGTTCTTCGAACATTCAGTTTACTAGGCGTTCATAACTTATAGCAACATTTTTAGTCTGAACGACATTACATTATAACAGTAGCTTCCATACTTAGTGATAAACGAGGTCTTTTCCTGGTCCTCCGGGTTCATCTGTATTTGGTTTTACTCGGAGTATGCATCGAGAAAACTGAGAATCTCGTGGCCGGCCGTGACATCGATTGTACGATAGATATTAGGCAGAGGAAAAGAATCCTTAGGGAATGCCTTATTCAAGTCTTTATAATCTACGGACATTCTGAGTTTATTTCCCTTCTTAGGGACTACCACTACGTTTGCTAACCATTCAGGATATTTTACTTACCGAATGAATCCTATTTTGAGAAGTTTGGTTACCTCTGTCTTTGATGAATGCATGCTTAACCTTGGATTGGGGACTTCTTTTTTTCTTTACCAGATGAAAATTCGGGTCCAGGCTTAATACTTTAGGAGTGGTGTTGTTCAACAACTACCTAAAATATGCACTCTCTCCCGAGCAGATACATACTAAATAGGCACAACTAATTGAGGGCCCTTCAATCAACTACAATAAGAACTTAGTTGAACAAATAGAGATTGAAACCAAGCAAACTATATTAATATAACAAGATGTTCATCCTCAACGGGTTCCACCAAAACCTTATACTAAATAGGTTAGCTACCCATAATTGTACTGAAAATAACAATAGAAGAATTCATCAACAATGAAAAAAATACAAGGAAGAGAGATGAGATTTGATGCCCAATTGCCCTCCTTGCCTCTTGCCTTCGCTTTTATTGAACAAGTCTCTAAACATGATTAATTCCCTCTTTGGGGCGAGTTGAACCTTATACAGGTTAAGTGGAGTTGCCCCAAACTTCCAATTCTACCCCTTGAAAATAATGCGTTCGACTGGACTAGCGCGTCCACGCTAGTCATCGCGCTACAGGGCGCGCTAATGGCTAAACATTTGCCTGGGGATCGCTGGACTAGTGCGGTCGCACTAATGGGCGCGCTAAGACCGTGCTAGTGGACTTGTAATCTGTCCCAGCAAATTTCTTCCTTCTTTTCATACGTTAAATACTCCAAGGGGCCTTTCTCCTTCAATTTTTCTCCAAACACCATCCTAGGTCCTCATAAGCGCATTTTGCTCCTACGAAACATAAAATCAACAATTAGAGCCATTTTAACATCATTTCACATTCCTAAGACAGTGAAGCATCATTAAGTTGGAGTAAAAATATACACTAAACTACGTGAATTTAGCCTATTGTCAACACCCCACACTTAAATCATTGCTAGTCCTCGAGCAATCCACTATACTCTACAAAGGTCCTTTCATCAAGCATTTACCTAATGTGCCACACCACGAACATATTACATGAGTTATACCTAGCAATGTAACATCCATGCCTCAAGGGTCGACTCTCACATGCCATGCAATATTCCTACTTCCTCAAAGTACTCTGCACAGAGGTCAAGACTTACCTTTCCGTCATGAATCAAGTGCCCTCACATCACACACATGAGAGTAGTTCCACAAGAATAATATTAAGAACATGTAGAAACTCAAATATAAAGAATTCACTCACTCTCGGAAAGAACATTCATATGCCACAAAGATACACCATAGGCTTGCCCGTAGTGTAATACTCTACTAATCGAGCCCATTCAGTCTAAGATCAATTAGGTCTTCATTTGGTTGTAATGTAGGCTAAGGGACGTGTAAAATATATTTAGATATAGTGACTAACCCCCCTAAGCACTTTTAATACAATTACTTTAGCTTTCAGACCATTCTTATGCCCATCCAGAATTTCCACCAAACTTATCTTTATATTTACCCCAAACACCCTCAGGTGCAATTTTATCGAATCACCACTTATTAAGGACTGCATTTATTCATTGTCCTTTCTCTTTTTTTTTCAAGTGGCGCTTATTCTTTCATTTTTTTTTTCACTTTTGCACCTTTCCTTCTATTTCTTTGATTTCACTAAAAAATCAAACCACCACCCCACACTTTGACTTTTACATAATCTTTAACAATTCAAGTGCTCATGGGAGGTACAGGGTTCAAACACACAGGCCATTCAAACAATTGTGTAAGGTTTGTAATGTGGTTGCCAAAGAAACAGGCTTATAATCTCAAAGGGTTAACTATGGTAAATTACAATCAGGTGGATACACTTTTATATCTAGGTTAACAAAGAAATGCCTATATCACTTCTAAGACTGAACGAACTACTATTTCGCTCTGCAAACACACAGGGAAAGTTCTAGGCATTGAGTGTGGACATAGAATACAATGCGACACCTCACACACATATGGCACATGACTCACTCCAGATTAGCTTATCAAGGCACATTCACCGAGCATTCAAGTCCGTTACAACATACAAATTTAAGGCATTCCACAAGACTCAACAAATGAGCCTAAGAGTCACACTCTAGGGTCTTTTGTGTTCGGGTGTAACCATGCTAAGCTATGCTTATCTTATTTCAGCTCCTTGCCCAAAACACCTTACAACTAACAATAAAAGAAGCTAACTATACCCGGTTCAAGCTAAATCCTTGGAAAAGAACCGCGACCAAAAGAAAAACCAAGGGGGAGTTGCTACACTACCTAAAAAGAAAATAAACAATCTTTTTTTGTGTTTTATTTGGACTAGCTTCCCTCAAGAAACTGCCTAAGAAGTCCGTCATCAGGAAGAGTCCACTCTATTTTTTGTTTTTTTTTAATTTTTTTTTGTGGTCGACTTAGACCCTCAAGAACCCCGTCAAAAGGGATCCGTCGTCGGGCCAAGAAGAATTGATTAATTACACTACTATTTACAATCACAAACACAGAATCAAAAACAACTCAAAAGAAAATAATGAAAACAACTAACAATTATGCTAACTCGCAAGAAAAATAAAGAAAACAACTACCCATTTTTGATCTACATATATACATGTACAAGGGAATCATTCCCCCACCCCACACTTAATATGAGGACATGTACCCATGGCAATCAAAATAAACAGAGAGGTAAGGGGACTTCCCTGAAAGCTCAGTCTTGGCCGGAGACTGTCCCTGGGTCCAGATGACAAGCGCGACCCAGGGCTCAGAGCCAACCCATGATTTTTTTTTCATATTTCTACTGTTGGGTAGCTATGGCATCAAATCGTGCACCCAGGTTTGTGACCGAAGTGCGCAGTTCCACCATGTCCTGCTCCAGGTGGTCTAGCCTATAACTTCGACGGGCCCTAGACGGGACCTCCACATCAGCAGCCTGCGCCTGAGTGGGTTGCTCCTCCTCCATATGTTCTTTCTCCTCCTCCACATTTTTTTGCGCCTCCTCCTCAGCTTCCTTATCCGACTCATTCTCCTCCTCCTCATCATCAACGGCCATTGCTTCCTTTCCAATAGTGACCCTATCAGCTCTGAAGGCGTACGCTGTTAGCACTCTGCCATCCACCGCCAAGTTTCCTGGTTCCCCAGCTGCAAGACACAATTGAGTGACAAGATATGGGAAAAAGAAGCCATACCTCTCAACTTTACTGCGAACGAACACCTCCTCTTGCATGAGCTTGGCCACGTCAAATTCACGGCCCGTCATAAAGAACCAAATCAAAATCCACGAGGAATATTCACCTCCGAGGTGTTGTGGGATGAGAGTAAGCGATTGTTGATAAGGTGGAGCCAACATTTAGCTTCAAAGGTGAGGGTTGAAGAGTGAAACTTCTGCCCGTACTTGTACCACTTTATATCTGCGTTCGAGACACAAATGGTTAGGAGGAACATTTCCCAATGAGTATAGCGTCGGCCATATGCCTCATGGCTGTCCTCGTACATATCCATAGGGCTTGGCAACCGGTAAAACGTCCGAATTGCCTTCACAGAGGCATTTACCTATTTCTTCCTGACTGTTACCACATGATTCTCGTGCTCCGTGCAGTTCATGTAAAACTCCCTCACTATCATGGCATTAGACTCATCGGGCTCCTCAAAGAACACATCTAGTCTCCGCTACATCAACCATTATACATCCTTTGGCAGTAACGCCGGAGTGAGTCCATGTCTATGCCACGTTCAAGTACGGCTGCCTTTGATTCCTTTGCTGCAAATCTGTCCCGGGCCTTAGCTGATACAAATTTATTATTGTTGAAGTGCCGAGTGTCAACGGACCTTCGTGGCCTTCCGGAAGAAGAACCTGCTTGTCTACCTGAGGAGGAGCCGGTGGCTTGACGCTTTCGGTGAGCCATTGTACCTACAAAAGGCACATCATGAATTCAGCACCAACGAGGTGACCCAATGTGGTTACTCAGACTTTACCTTACAACTGGTCACAATAATTGTCCTTCAGTGAGGCATTTAAACAAACACATGGTGGGTATTATTCACCGGAGCCCCATTTAACAAGTGGAAGCCCCAACTTCCACCACAATTTCCCAAACATCACCCCAATTAAATCAAGACATACCACACCCCCAAATGCCATCATCCACCGGTACGAATCATACACTACCAAGTATTTCTACTAAATAAGAAGAAAAAGCTACAACTTTTAACAAAGAAAAAAAAAACTACAAATTTAAAAACGAAAAAAAAAACTAGAAAAGAAGACACATACCTGTGGTGTGAAGGGAGTGAGAAGTGTAGGGGAGGGCTGGGTGTTGGTGGAAGAAGAACATGAGGTGTGTATGAGTGCTTGAGCTTGATCTCGAGAAGGGAGAAGGGGTTCCTTTTTTTTTTTCTTTGTTTTGGAGAAGGAAGAAGAAGGGTTTGATAAGAAGAAGAGTTTTAGGGGAGTGGGGTAAGTGGGCGGACGTGGGGGGGGGGGGGAGTTGGGGGGTTGGGTTATGTTTTGGGTAAAATAAAAAAATTATTAAACTTAAAAGAAAACTTACATGGTCGCGACGGGACTAGCGCGGTCACTAATGCAGCTATAAGCATGTTATCTAGGCGGAGCAATATGATAACAATAGCAGTAGCTGATTGGTTAATTCAGGTCCTATAGGCATTATTTCTAGGTGAAAATAGAACATAAGATAGTGAGATCTTATAGGCAGGGTATCTAATGAATATGCTATAATCATACAAATCGAAAGAAAGCTCATTGACATTTATTTCATGTATGTTGTCTAGTAGAACATACAAGTAGAATAAATAGAGGGTTTACACCCGTGCTTTGATGGTAGACAAGTTATTTGAGTGTGTGAGTTTCAAATATCAGAGTATACTCGTTCCCCAGTTTCACTATCACCCCAATTGTTCATTATAGAGTTATTACAGACCCAATGATAAACGTAATTACAAAATATTATACAAGTAATAACACTAGGTCACAACAGGCCCAAAAGGAAATACCCATCATTGCCTTGTCCTTCAACAACTCTCACATAACATACCCAGATCTCCAATTGGGAACTATATCAGCACAACCCAGAAGCCATAGGAGAACTCAAGCCAAACCAAACAACCATAGATTGACCAATATTACCCAAACATTGAATCACTTAAACCAACCACTTTACATATTTAGTAAACTGTAGGAAGAAAGAGCTTAGTGTTAGAGATAGCTCAGGTCTCACTAGTAAAGAAAGTGGCTAAAAGACCCCAAATCCCAGTGTGTTAGAGTTCACAAGGGTCTCAAATGGACCCCGAGCAGTGCTCACACTAGGGAGGTCACTAGTAGGAGTCTTGGTGGCATTGGCTTTCAGCCGACAAAGAATGATAGGTTCAGAATAGCACAGTAACAAATAAGAGGGAGTGGACGATGGTTAAAGGACATAAGTTGAGGAAATACACTTATAGTTTAGAAAGCAAACATAGCAAAGTTGAGAACACGAAACAGTTAATCAAAAAGGTCAACTACATTTAGAAGCAGGTTCAACACTTAGCATAAATAACACATTGGCGGAAAGCACATTGGGAGTTTCAGGAGAATCAAGTTCCTTGAGGCTGCAAGATCAACCAGATTATCATAATAAGGTGCATATTATCAAACAAGTATAAGTGGGGAACTAACTTAAAACGTTTAAAGCTTAAAGGTCCAAATTATGCTAAGGATTCATCGCAATATCATAAGACAACCATGTTAACTTATATCATGAAGCAGAAAAGTATCAAACATGGTATGGAAACACAAACTAAGATAACCATTCTAAAGGTTTCAAATAGTTACTAAGGATATATGATTAAGCAAAACAGAGACATGCTGTGAGACACATTAACAGAGGAGCAGATCATAATTGATAGAAAAGGTCTTAACATAGCTTAGAACACATTACATGTGCAAGTCTATCATTATACAGATTCTGAGCAGAGTGGGAAAGAAATCTCATGTCAATTAGCAAATACAAGCATTCGGGTATTGACATAGTAGACTAATGAACTTAAAAAGGTATCAATTTATTCAGATGAAGCACATTCAAATAATATACGTCAGAATTGGCAACTTCTAGGTAAAATTAAATACGAAAGAGGTTCAAAACAAATGCATAGCTAACAAAGTTTCATACAGGGTAGCCCAAAACACATTAGCTAAACGAACTTGAGAGGGTTCAAATTATTCAAATTAGGCATAAACATGTCTCATAACTGGAAGCATTAGGTGAAATTAAATGCTTAAGAGGCTCAAAACAAATGCAAAACTAATCAAAGTTGCACACAAAAGTATCCTAGAAACACATTAAGCCATGAATTTCAGAGGAAAGAATGTGCGAATCATAAACACATAAGAATAAAATTGCAAAGCCAAGTGACTTACCAGTTAAACGCGCAATAAGAAAGAACCAATTCCACAATGTTTTTGAGTATCAACAAAGAACAAGAACTCAAAATCTCAATGTGTCAATGTTCCTCAGGGCTTCAAAGGAACCCCAGGCAGTGCTCGCACCAAGAAAAGGTTGAAAAGTCGAATCCCGGTGGCCTTGCCTTTCAACCGACCAAGAATCAAGGTATAGAACAAGAGAACAATAAAGTTATAACTCCAATTTTTAGTGAAAATCTAGGGATTAAGGTCTGCCTTAAAGGGGAATGGGAAGGGTTTTATGTATTTGTAGAAATCCGGCAAACAAACAAGGCAATATTGTTTATTAACATAAATAAGGAAAGAATATCAAGAAAAATCAGTAAAAGTCAGATTAGGGAAAAATTAGGTCAACCCTAGTCGACAGAAATCGGATATTGGCCAGAGATCTTGGCTAATCGGACCTGTATAGCCTCGCCATGATGCATATGGACGAGATATCGTCCATATTTTAAAGGGTGAAGCTAATCTCCCTTGATTCGGAGGTTTACACTTGCCAAATAGAGCAAGTACTTATGTAACACCATGGAGAAACACCCAGTAACGAAGGAACACTGATATGGTAAGTAAATAATGGGGGGTCCCATTATCAGTAGGATTAGGAGAAGGAATTAAGGGGAGGCGGCTAGGGTTCTTCAGAAGAGAAAAAGAGAGATTGATCATTTAGGGGCGGAGGGTTGGTAGAAATGGGATAGGGTTTTGGGTAAGGGATAATATAAAGGAACGGGTAGGTTAATTTTAGGCCATTGATCATTTAAGATCAACGGCCAAGATCAAACGAGGAAGCGAGGCAGGTTATTAAGCGGGTCGCGACCGGGTTGGGTACAAGGGCCACCTGGTTTGGGCTTGGGGTTTATTGGGCTAAGATGCTAGGTTATTTTGGTTCAAAAATTGGTTTAAATATGGGCTACTCTTTAAATATGCAAAATTTATTAAAAATAATTTATAAAAAATGATTAATAAAGAAATAAAAACATTATTTATGCACTAAAATGATTTAAAAAATATTTTAGCGTTATAAAATATTAAAATGCTATTTTGACACAAATAACATAAATAAAAAGCAATTATGGATGAGTATAGGCTATTACTGCAAAATTGTGCAAATAACTCAAAAAATGCTAATTTAATTATATAAAATGAAGTAAAAATATTTGAAACATGTATTATAGGTGCAAATGAGTTTTAGGTAACTAGGTCATCACAAAATAATTTGAAGGAGTAATTAATAATTATTCAAGTAATTTAAGTATAGGAAAAACAATTTAAAAGCTCTAAAAATTATGGAAAATTATAGAAAATGCTCGTATAGATTTCTAAGCTAAATAACGATGATAAAATGATGTTTTGAAAGTATATATACTACTTGAGAGAATATGCGGGCAAAATTGGGTATCAACAGTTGCCCCTCTTTACTCGAAAATGATGAAAGAGTTATCGGGTAAGAAAATGATAACCAATTTTTGCCGAATTGAGTGAGGAATGATGTGATTTAAAAAATTGGGGGCCGAACCCTGGTTCCTGAGTTGCCTACATATACCTGGTGTTACGGGAATCAGGTCGTGTGTAGTTTTGGATCCAACAGTGAACGAAACCGATGGAGTTGCTATAGGAATGGTTGTATGTTTCGGAAAGGGTTCTTTTGGGTAGGATAGTATCAGATAAATTTATGCAGATTCATGAATGTGAATTTGAAAATTTACAAACGTATCACTGAGCAAATATCTGAACGGTCATAGAGTAAAAGGCGGGTAATTGATGGTGGTCGGTTATGTTTGAAATAATTGCAGGATGTGAACATTGTGAACATAAATCGGAGCGATGATTGCTCCTGTTTGAAGAACGGTTACTTCCTAGGTTACCTGCAATACGTAAAACACGGTGCATGCGAATATATATGGGTTATTGCGACAATTTAAGCATGATGCAAATCCCTTTGGACCATGAAGGTTGTCTTTGGACGGTGAGGATGACGTCCTCAGACCATGATGTCCTGGGCCATGAAGTGTATGACAAAGGATTCGCAGGCCATGAAATGATATCCTCGGGCCATGAGGATGGTGCCTCTGGACTATGACGCCTTTGAATAATGATGTGCAATTTTGGGAGATCCTCAGACCATGGAATGATGTCTCTCGGATGTGAGGATGACGCCTTCGGACTATGATGCCTTTGGAAAAAATGGTAATGTTTCAGCCTATGAAATGCACAAATCGGATGCTTGGGCATATGGGAAGGTGAGAGAAGACAAGGCTTGGTCTTTTATATCATGAGGGTAGTGCCTAGCCCTAAGTGAACATAGGATAGTGCTGGTTTTAGATAGCATAGTGGAGATAATATTTAATCTTAGGCAAGGAAAAGGCAATGCTTAGCCTTATGCTGAATTGGAAGACAATACTTAGTCTTGGGCAGGTAAAGGCAGTGTTTAGCCTTATGAAATCAGGGAGGCAATTCTTAGCCTCATGCAGGAAGAGGAGACAATGCTTAATTGCATGAAATTAGGGAGGCAATGCTTAGCCTTATGCAATTAGGGAGGCAATGCTTAGCCTTATGCAATTATGGAGGCAGTGCTTAGCCTCATGCAGAAAGAGAAGACAATTCTTAGTCACATGAAATTAGGGAGGCAATGCTTAGCCTCATGCAAGAAGAGGAGACAATGCTTAGTCTCATGCAAGGAAAGGCAATGCTTAGCCTTATGCAATTAGGGAGGCAATGCTTAGCCTTATGTAATTAGGTAGGCAGTGCTTAGCATTATGCAGGAAGAGGAGACAATGCTTAGTATCATGCAATTAGGGAGGAAATGCTTATCCTCATGCAAGAAGAGGAGACAATGCTTAGTATCATGAAAGGAAAGGCAACACTTAGCCTTATGCAATTAGGGAGGCGATGCTTAGCCTCATGCTGGAAGAGGAGACAGTGCTTAGTCTCATGCAATTACGGAAGCAATGTTTAGCCTCATGCAGGAAGAGGAGACAGTGCTTAGTCTCATGGAATAAGGGTGGCAGTGCTTAGCCTCATGCAGGAAAATAAGACAATGCTTAGTCTCATGCGAAAAGAGAGGCAATGCTCCTCATGAAAAGAGGGGAGACAGTTCTTAGTCTAATGTAACTAGGGAGGCAATTCTTATCCTCATGCCAGGATGTAGGTAGATCTTAAACTCATGCAAATGATGAGAAGGTAGTGTAAAATATTGTATTTCTTAGCTGGAGGTGTTTGCACTAGGTAATTTGTCGTCATGAAGGTAGTGACTTGATGTATCTGCGGATAATATTGTCTTATTGGGCCTGCATCCAAAGAAAAATTGTGAGTTTTGTGGGGTAAAAGGTCGGTTCGTGCTTTTGTCTTCCTTCTCTATCTTTGCTCTTATTTTGAGATCCTGTTTGAGTTACCCTGGGCAATGTCTCGCTGTCATAGAAACAATATTTTCGAAAAATATGCATGCATTTGAAAAAATATAGTTATTTGAAATGTAGTAGTATGTAATATCAAATAATTTAGATGAACCGGTGACTGTGACACATTTAGAAACATTGCGACCTACTTGCCTTAGTATTTTGAGGGTCCTCCTCAAAATTCTGCCTCAGTTTAGATGCAATACTTTTGGTTGTTCCACATATGATGAAGTTGGCTAAACTTGCGATCTTTCCCCAGTTTCTGATCATGGAAAAATGAAGCTATTATCAATATGCGACCAAACCCACAGGTCTGCCTATGTATCCCCTCTTAAACGGGAATCAGGTCAAGCATAGTTCAGTTACATCAAGTGAAGAAACGTAAAGAATCCTAAATGTATTATCTCTTGACTGCGTTTGAGTTGATATGTTTTGGCCAAATCTCTCTGTCCATTTCTGCAAGTATGAGTGCTCCTCTTGTTAATACTTGATGAACCATGTAAGGACCTTGCCAGTTGGGTGAAAACTTCCCTTTGGCTTCATCCTGATGTGAGAAGATCTATTTTAGCACCAATTGCCCCGGTGTGGATTGCCTTGGTCTGACCTTTTTGTTGAAAGCTATGGATATTCTGTTCTAGTAAAGTTGATCGTGACATAGTGCATTCATTCTCTTTCCATCGATGAGAGCCAGTTTTTCATAGAGACTCTATATTCATTCTGCGTCGTTGAGCTCAGCTTCTTGTATGATTCTTAGAGAAGAGATTTCTATTTCAGCAGGAATAACCACTTCTATACCGTAGACCAATAGGGAGTTTCCCTAGTTGATGTGCGAACTGTGGTACGATATCCGAGTAGAGCAAATGGCAGCTTCTCGTGCCATTTCTTGAAATTATCTACCATTTTCCTTAGTATCTTTTTGATGTTCTTGTTGGCAGCTTCTACAGCTCCATTCATTTGCGGCCTATATGCTGTGGAATTATTATGCTTGATTTTGAAAGTTTCACACATAGCCTTCATTAGATCACTGTTAAGATTAGGAGTGTTGTTGGTGAGGATTGACTCTGGTACTCCGAATCGACAAACAATGCGATCCCGAAAAAACCTGCAATGACCTTCTTAGTTGCAGCTTGTAAGATGCGGCCTCAACCCACCTTGTGAAATAATCTATGGCCACTAGAATGAACCTATGCCCTTTGAAGCAGCGGGTTCGATTGGACTGATGACATCCATGCCCCAAGTGAAGAAAGGCCAAGGTGCACTTTTTGTATTAAGTTCATTGGGTGGTACTCGTATTATATCAGCATGTATCTGTCATTGGTGACACTTCTGGACATACTTGATGCAGTTTGTTTCCATAGTCATCCAGAAATATCCTTCCCTTAGTATTTTCTTGGCTAAGACGAAGCCATTCATGTGCGATCCGCAGGTTCCGGCATGTATTTCCTCGAGCAATATGGACGCCTCCTTGGCATCGACACACTGTAATAATCCCAGGTCTAGAGTTCTTCTGTACAGAATTCCTCTACTTTGAAAGAAATGGTTGGCTAACCTTCGGAGTGTGCGCTTCTGAGTATGAGTTGCGTATTCCCGATACTCTTCCTTTGCCAAGTATTCTTTGATGTCATGGAACCATGGATTTCCGTCACTTTCTTCTTCAACATGAGCATAATAAACTGGTTTTTTATGAATTCCCATTGGGGTATGATCGATGAAATTCTTGTCTGGGTGTTGTATCATGGAAGATAAAGTGGTCAATGCATCTGCGAACACATTCTGAATCCTCGAAACATGTTTGAACTCTATCTTCATGAACCTCTTGATCAGCTCTTGTACACAGTACAAATATGGTAATATTTTGGTGTTCTTGGTAGCCCATTCTCCTAAATCCTGATGCACCAAAATATCGTAATCTCCAATTACTAGCAACTCCTGAACATTTATGTCAATGGCCAACTTGAGTCCCAATATGCAAGCCTCATATTCTGCCATATTGTTGGTACATGGAAACCTGAGTTTTGTATATATCGGATAGTGTTGGCCAGTTTCTGATACTAAGACAGCTTTGATTCCCACTCTTTTGAAGTTTGTAGCTCCATCGAAGAACAATCTTCAACCATCATATGCTTCGGTGATATATTCTCCTACGAATCATACCCCTTCATCGAGAAAATATGTTTTCAATGGTTCGTATTCTCCGTCTACAGGATTTTCTGCCAAATGATCTGCCAGTAAAGTGTATCGGGCTTCGTAAGGTGTGAATTTCTTACACATATAATATATTGCCTGATCCTTTCTTCCAGTCTCATCATGTTGTCCAGAACACAACCAAAAGTCCCATCTAGTACAGACAAATAAAGCAGGAAAGGTCTTCCTGGTTCTGGCGGGACCAGAACGGGTGGTTTAGATAAATACTCCTTGATTTTGCCGAAGGATTTCTGACATTCTTCAGTCCAGCTTTTTGCAGTATCTTTCTTCAGCATTTTGAAGATTGGCGCACAGATCACAGATAATTGTGGTATGAAACGACCGATGTAATTAAGACGCCCTAAAAATATCATCACATCTTTGTTACTCTTTGGAGGTGGCAAGTCCTGGATAACTTTGACCTTTGACGGGTATAATTCAATCCCTCGGCGACTGACGATGAAGCCTAGTAACTTTCTAGCAGTGACTCCGCAGGCACACTTTGTAGGATTTTGTTTCAGATTGTACCTTCGAAGCCGATCAAAGAATTTTCTCAAGTCTGCTATGTGGTCTGTGCTTCTTCTGAATTTGATGATGATGTCATCCACGTACACCTCTATTTCCTTGTGTATCATGTCGTGGAAAATGGTTTTCATGGATCTCATAGGTGGCTCCAACATTCTTTAAACCAAGCGACATCATTTTATAGCAGTACATTCACCATGGCGTGAAAGGTTGTCTTTTCGACATCCTCTTCATCCATCCAGATTTGATGATACCCTGAAAAGCAATCCACAAAGGACTGAGTTCATGCTTGGTACAATTATCGATCAATATGTGTATATTGGGAAATGGGAAATCATCTTTGGGACTCGCCCTGTTCAAATCTCGGTAATCAACACACACTCTGACTTTCCCATCTTTCTTCAGAACCGACACAATTTTGGCCAACCAAGTCGGATATTCAACCACTATGAGAACCTTGGCTTCGATTTTCTGAGTGACCTCCTCTTTTATCTTCAAACTCATATCTGGCTTGAATTTTCTTGAGCTTCTGTTTTACCGGTGGACACATAGGATCAGTAGGTAGCTTGTGAGCCACTAGGAATGTGCTCAAGCCAGTCATGTCATCATAGCACCATGCGAATATATCTTCATACTCTTTTAGGAATTCGATATACTCTTCCTTCTCTGATGGTGATAGGTGAATGCTTATACGCTTTTCGTTGACCGTTTCGGAGTCCCCTAAGTTAACTGTCTCAGTCTTGTCTAAATTAGACTTAGGCTTGTTTTCAAAGTTCTCCACTACTCTGACAATTTCCTCAGGTATTATATCGTATCGCAGATCCTTTGGATCATTATCCTTATGTTGCGTTGTCTCATTACATGTCACAGTCATAGTTTCATGGGGATAGGTAATAATAATATTGTAGAGAGTAAATGTAAAGAATAATAATAAATACCAAAATAGCAATGTACTAATAAAACCTTAAAAACGTCAACAAATACGGCTCGATGACTCGAGAAATTATTTCAAAACAAAGTATGTTCAAAACAAAATACTGAAAGTGTCATAGATGCTAAAAATTTCTTTAGAAAATGATTGATGCTAATTGCCAAGCTACCCAGGAACTCGACGAGCCCGCGATGGTGCAATAGTTCAATTTTCGAGAACAACTCCTTTCTCCACGGTCTGAACTATCGCACTGCAATCCATGTCTTCGTCGTCCAGAAACATATTCCTTATACCAGCTAAGGATTCATCTTCCTTAGGCCCCAACGTCATGTGAGCTTGATGAAACGTCTGGTGCAACTGTGGTACCGGTTTTTCTAGCGGATAATAAGGA
Source organism: Nicotiana paniculata (assembly GCA_005239505.1). Lineage (NCBI taxonomy): Eukaryota > Viridiplantae > Streptophyta > Magnoliopsida > Solanales > Solanaceae > Nicotiana > Nicotiana paniculata. Next base: position 26,714 of record MDKI01271534.1, read on the forward strand.
CCGCGCCACGGTGGCGACCAATCCTGGTACTCTTGTCAAGTATATTCATACCCAAGCCCGAAAGTTGTACCATGATGCTTTGGTTGTAACATTTTGGTGATCCCTTGGAGATTCTTGCCGAGACCCTTGCGAGGTTCATACCCTGTCCATAGCAGTATGATTTCTATTTGTTGATCCACCATTTGTCCTTTTTAATTGCGTTGACGTGCTCGATGCGATGGTATGTTTCTCCACCCAACTTCCTCTTGTTCTCGATGACTGGAATAGTCTGATTGGCATAGATGGGATTACTCAAATCTCCATGGATGATAACCTCCTGGTGGTTCCATTCAAATTTCACAACCTGATGTAGAGTAGAAGACACAGCCCCAGCATCATGTATCCAGGGTCATCCCAGTAATAGATTGCAAGTAGCAAATATATACAGCACTTGAAATTCCACATCAAACTAGGTTGGTCCCATCTGTAGGCTGAGGTTGATTTCTACGATTGTGTCCCTTTAAGATCTATCAAACACCTTCACATTCATGCTTCCTGCTCGTATCTCGTGCAGGCCTTTACCTAACCTCTTCAGAGTACTTAGTGGACATATATTGAGACTTGAACCCCCGTCTATCAGGACCATGTTGATGAACTTATCCTCAAATTGTACCGTGATGTGTAGTGCCCTATTGTGACTTATTCCTTCTGGTGGCAGCTCGTCTTCATGAAAAGTGATTTTATGGATTTCCAGTACCTTCCCGACCATGTTGGCCATTTCCCCACTAGTGATGTTGGTGTGTACATAAGCTTCACTCAGCACCTTCATCAGGGCATTCCGGTGTACCTCGAAGTTCTGCAGCAGTGATAAGATGGATATCTGAGCGGGAATTTTGTTCAAATCATCAACCATAGAGTATTCTCTCACTTTCACTTTTCTCCAAAGGTCATCAGGCTAGTTTCAATGACAGGTGGCTTAGATGCAGCTTCTTTGTTTGTTCCTCCCAAGTTCTCAGGTGTATAAACCCTGCCAGTTCTAGTCATGCCTTGTGCTGCACCTGTTTCTTCCATTTTCTCTTTTCCTTTCCGTCTTCCTTCTGCAACATAATTCAAAGGTATAATATTAGACTTATAATATGGCGTGGGTGCTACCAGCACAGTGAAGGGTGTGTTTACCTCAACTTTAAACGGTGTTGATGCGGTTACCTCGACTTCAAATGGTTCTTGGGTTTGTAACACAATGGGTGTGAGGGTGACTAGAGATGTTTTAGGATCATCTCCCTCCCGAATGAGTCCAATTGACCCCTCTAGTACCCATTCTTCATCGGTATCTATCACATTCACTCCCTCACCTTTGTGATCCGGGAGAGGATTTTTACGAACATTAGGTGCAAATTATTTTTCCTGTATGACCTTGTTGTCAATCAGTGTTTGAATCTTGTCCTTCAAAGTGCGACACTCATCAATGGTATGGTCCTTCATGCATGAATGATAGACACATGGCTTGTTTAGGTTAATCCACTGAAAAGAGTTTTCCATAGCAACGGCAGGGATGGGAGTGACATAACCAGCAGCCTTCAGTATTTCATACAATTGGTCTATGGTACAACAATTGGAGTGTATTGTCTGAGTGGTATGCGGTCGAAGTTTGGTCTTGGTTTTTGGTAATTTAAGCAGGCAGGTGGTGGTGAGCGACAAAATGTGGGTTGAGCGTTATAGGTGTGGTAGGTGGCAGCATGTTGTTGGTATATGGGGGGTGAAGGCTCGTATTTGGGTGGAAGTGTTTGGTATATGAGAGGGGAATTTGGACCTTGGGCTACCATCACAGCACCTACCTCTTTCTTCTTCGAGATAACTCTTGATTGTAGAGCTTTATTTGTGGGCTTTAGTGCTTTGAAATTTGTCACCATTTCACTCTTAATTCCTTCTTATATTCTTTCTCCCAACTTGACGGTGTCAGAGAATTTATGTTTTTCAATAACCGTCAGCCTTTCATAGTACTGCGGATCTTGAGCTCTGACGAAGAACTTATTCATCTGTTCTTCTTCAAGTGCTGGCCTCACTTTCGCAGCTTCAGATCTCCATCAAGTAGCATACTCGCGGAAGGTTTCTGTTTTTTTTTTGAGATTTTAAATGTAGAAAACGTCTGGTGCATTTTCTGTGTTGAACCTGAATTGGTCCATGAAGTATGACGCCATACTCACCCAGTTAACCCACTTCTTCCGGTTCTGACTGACGTGCCAAGACAAAGCATCTCCTGTGAGGCTTCTCGTGAACAACTTCATACGGATCCGTTCATCTTTTCCCACTCCTACAAGTTTGTCACAATATGTCCTTAAATGTACCTTCGGATCACCAGTTCCATCGAATATTTCGAACTTGTGAGGTTTGTAACCCTTTGGCAGTTCCACATTTGGTTGAATGCACAAATCCACATAATTCAAACCTTCAATGCCCTTACCACCCTCGACACTCTAAACCTGCCAGTGAGCTTCTTGAATTCTTCCCCCATGTTCTTGATGAGCAGGTCCTTCTTGGTTGATTCTGGTATATATATAGGGTTTGTTATGGGGTGTAGGGTAATGTATCCACATATATGGGATTGCTTTGATGAACTACGGGAATCTAGGCATAAGAGTGGTCATTGGTCGAGTTTTGAGGATCGGGAGTAGGTTGAGGTACATTCTGAGGGGTGTGGTAAGTAGTGGCTTGTGGGTATTGAGCTGGATGATGATGGTGTTGTTGAGGAGTAGGTACTAGTGGAGGATTATGATTCTGAGGAGGTGTGATGTATTGATGTGGTGCGGGAGGATTCATCGGTGGATTTTGGTTGTGTGTTTTGTGGTGGTGCTGGGTTTTGGGCATTTGGATTTTGTTGGTTGATATCAAGGACGTTTAAGGTGAGGGAAATCTTTTCCAAGTTCCAGACCTGCTCAAGTTCCCCTTCTAGCTCCAGGATTTTCTGTTCCAGGCATAAGCCCAATTCATTCTGTGTTGGAGTGCTTCAGCCATCTGAAATTTCAACATTTTCTGCATTGTCCTTTCTGATACCGCTTAAATCATCCATTTTTCCTTCTCTTTGCTTCTGCCTTTAGGATCACTTGGTGGAGGAGGAGTTGGAGGACCTCTGAATCTAGTGTGAAATGCGGATGATTCTAATATGCACGAACCAACCTTGAGGAATGGAAATAATCAAAAGAAAGAAAAACAAACAAAGGTAACCAAGTCAGTAAGGGATATTGAAAGAATGCATGCAATATTGAACATGCTTTGCAAAATCTCGTAATAAATTCACGTCCTAATTTGAGGGACCTCGTTGTGCCCGAGGTAGGCCTAAGCGACACACAGACTTAGAGAAAATTGATGCCAATAATTGCATCATTTCATTAATGCGTAAATGAATCACATCCTTACCAAATCGACAATAATAAGAAAGTTACTAATGACATTTTCCTTATTACAATCGAAATCTAAAACTAAGCTAGAAAGCAGTAAAACATCATTTCCTAATCCACTTGGCCCCAGAAGGACCTTTTTTGTGCTGGTCTCTCTTAGCTCCATCAATCTGGTTTCTCAGATCGCGCATACCCAACAGGTAAGCCTTTTCTAGATGCCCTCCATCATTGCCATCCGTATTCTGACAATCTGTGAGTCCCTTCCTCATCTTTCTCTCAAGCTCCATCAACTCTTGCTCCAAATATTCCAATCTCTCTGTTGACTTAGTATCGATTTCCCTCTATTCATTGATTTCTTCCATATCCACTTTGTGTTTTTCTAGATGCCTAGATTCAACTAGAAGACCCTTTTGCGTAACATCCTATACTTGGCATGTGCTTCAGCAACGTCATCTGTGATCCTGTTTTTCAGATTAATTCCCATTTTGACGTCTCCAGATATATCCTTTTCCACAATGACCTTCTGGTTCCACATATGTTGTGCCTCGAACTTGAATGGAATGGCGCCCCATTTAAAATACGCTTTGTACTGGACCATGTTGGAGACCCGAGGTATAACATGTTTCCTTCCTGCTTGTCTCATTATTCTTGTGGGAGCATAAGGATAAATACCCTCAACCCGATCAGTACCAGATGAGTAGTATCTCGTGACCTGATGATTAACTCACTACTAGGAAACCATTCAAACATCCTACCTGCTCGTCCGTCAGATTGCTGAAGAAACGTACCTAACTCATAGCATTTCCAGGTTATGCAAACCTGTCTGGATAAATGTCATCTTCTTTGGGTGATGGTAAGCTACGTAGTCATTCAACAATCGACGCAGAAGCTCTTGGCCATATTCTGCCCTCTGAAAATGTTCTTACAACCAGACTTGAAGTAACAGATTACAACCTTCGAAGTGCCGGAATCCCTGTTTGCACCGATCTAGAGTGTGGTACATTTCAGCTAAGATCACGGGTATGATAATATAGTTTTGTCCCTCGATGCCTTCAATTAGAGTCTTGGAGAGCATGGATAGACGAGTATTGATCCTTCCCCCTTTCATTGGAAATATCAACAACCCCAAGAAGTAGACGATGAGCACATAAACTCGATGGTGTGTCCAACCCAAGAAAGTAATGGCGAGTTCATCATGATGAATGCGATACGACTTGTTATGCCCATAACTCTCATAAAGGAATTTAAATGTGAGTATGACTTCTTCAAACAAAGCAACTCGTCATTTTTCTTGAAACCTAGCATTTTTAGAAAACCGCGAGGGTGTGGTTCTCTGGCACTAATAACCATGGACTATCCCATGGCATCTTAGAGAAGCCTCTTATTTCTTCTAGGAGAGGAGTCAATTATATATCACCAAAGCGGAAGTGTGACACCCTGAACCTGGGGGGCGAGACCGGCACCCGGTGCCTCACCTATCCTTGCGTACCAACTTGCAACTAAGGGACTCTGAACATATAATGTCATACTTTGGCCATGGCCGCATTGCAAGACAATTTGCGAAGCAAATTATAAAACTGAGCGGAAGCTAACGCTGACTAAACGTCAATATAAAGTTGGGCCAACAAGGCCATCATAACTACTATAGCTGACAAACCAAAAAAATATACATACAAGGCCTACAAGCCCAACATACTACACTAACTGACAGGATATTTCTTCAAGCCTCTACTGATGGATGTACTGTGATCGGAACAGGGCCCCGACATACCCATAACCTATATACATATATACACAAGATGTACACAAAACTCTAGACCCGACAACTCCGAAGGACGTGAAGCTTACCGGTAAAGCTTAACTCGGGCAGCGTCCCTAGAAAAAGGGATGTCAGTATGAAATAACGTACCGAATATGCAAAGCAATAAAATAACTGAAAGCTGAAACTGAACTGATAATATAATAACTTAAAGTAACTGGGAGTCAAAGATGATCTGGAGATATACTTACCTGCCGATACTGACTCAACTCTCTCAATGTAGTAAATAAAATAAATGTCCGGCCCTTTAAGGCTCGGAAAGTGTAACTACTTCGCGGTAGTAGGCTCGCTCATAGGCGCTCGACCATACTAGGCTCTGTATCTCGGCCATGTTGGGTTCGCTCATAGGCTCTCGGCCACAGTAGGCTCGGTATATAACTTACCATCTTATCAGAGGTTGCCTAATAGGGGCTTGCCCATCGATTATAGCTCGATGGTAGGGAAAATATTGTAATACTGTATATATATAAACCCTCCACTCTCTTGACTGGAAGAATACAATACTCAATTGAATATGATGTCCCGGTAAGGGAAAATACCGTAACTTACCATCAAACACATGCAGTTACGAGATCATGCCAAAATGAAGGAAGGGCTCAACCTTAACATACCCGGAGTAGGGAAAAATCCGTATGATATTCTTGGGAAAGATTTTATTGTACTCCCTTAGGATCGCAAATCTCGTTGCAGTTACACAGTATAACTTCGTTACAAATATCTTAGAATTGCAAATCCGTATTGAGGCTTTATCCATTACCTTGTGTCTAGATTCAATCATCAATTTTTTTATTATTGAGAAGTCCTATACTAAGTGGGTGTGGGACCCACTTCTTTGTAATGACTAAGCCACTAAATTCTTTAGATGTGCCACCTTCCAAAGTGACTAAAGATTCATTGATCTTGTGTTGCTGCCACGTAGGGGGTTAAATCCTTATCCAATAATTATCCACTTAATTTATTAATTAATTTCTTAATCCCTATTAACCAATAATTATTCAATTACCCACATAATTAAAAATTACCTCAAATTACTTAAAATACTACTCACTTCTAACACACCTTGTACACCTTACTATTATGGTCATGTGGTACCTTGTATGACACTAGTCCATAAATACCGGGTATTATAGCTCGGACCGTATTTATTTCCAAAATGTCAAACTTCGACGAAACTCATTTTCTTCGATTCGCTTACCCTCTCACCTTCACGAATTTACTTATCACTTGTTTTGAAATAGCACAAATGCTTATAACCACAAAATAATCCCATCCCCGAGCTTGTATCGATTAACTTACGACGAAACTTTAACGTACGAAAATGCGGGATGCATCATCTCATTTTCGAGCTTATATAAATTTATTTATGGCATACTTTCACGTACAAAAACATGGGGCATAACAGAAAAACAACCTTTTTCTCATCTCAAAACATGGTAGCGGCCTCGATCAATGCCTTATTGGTCGGATGTCTAGCAATGACGACAAATTACCAAGGACCCTTCTCACATGATTCTTGTCGCAAGGCGCGAGATTTTTCCACCAATCAAGCAGCAGAGGTTGGATGTTTTGGACCATGCCGAACCTGGGGACTTCGTGCTTCATTTCTGCAAACAAATAATGTTAGCCCTTTCCCCCCTGGAGATTCGACCATTTACACAATAATGATCAACATATTGGCTTATTTTCTCCAAGTAATACACATAACATGGTAGTATCCATTGGGATTGTGGAAACTCTGCCGGACTTTGGACAAGGCTTATCCTAGCAGGCAATTACGTTAACAACATTATAACCGTACTAGGTTTAACATGATGCATGTACGTATCAAGTTGGAGTAGAGTTTATAGAATGGTCTAGACTGGTATACCCAAGTGGACAACTTGAGAGCGAAAGGCACGGGACCGTGGATTGCACCGCTGATCGACTAGTCTACTGCAAATAAGCCTTTTCGATTTTAAAAGGGTAATTTTTGGAAGAGCACAGACACTCATCAAGCGTCACTATGTTGATAATTGGCATGATGGAGTATGATATGGAGCATGCAGTGTGCAGAGATAATAACACGTTGCAAGTATTTGCATGATAGAATATGTAAAAGTAGTAAATAAGATAGTAAAAGTAAACATGGAAAGAATAGAGAAGAAAGGCAAAAGGAAGAAGTCAGTTTAGCTTATAAAAATATATGTGAGAATGTAATAAATCAAGTAAGGAAGTAAGGATGGAAAAGTCATGATTTGATAGTCTTAGACAAGATGAAAAGAAATGAAGAGTGGTCATAGCAAACAAAAGGTGAATGGGGAAGAGATGTGCATGTCATAACAAATTCATGTCGTAGCAAATTTAAACAAATAAAGGTGAAGAAGGGAAGGTATATGCATGTACAGAAAGTAATCCACATAATTCAAGTTCATTATGGTAAGAGCCTAAGTGTAAATCCCCAACAAAGTCATCATGTCGTCGCGCCCCATTTTCTCGCGAAAGCGGGTTTCGACATCGTGAAAACTCTTTTGGATGGGAGATAGAGTGCTAAAATAAGAAGAGTCTCCACCTAACGGTTTTTGAAGTGCGTTAGGGCACCTATTATGCAAATAACTTTGTTTGACTAGTCAACGACACCAAAGATCGGGTAAGGGCTCAAATTACCTCAACGAGAAGGTGTTAGACACTCTTCCAGGTCTACAACTGTGGGTCCCTGCTGAACTTAAGACTATGTGGATTAAAATTAGGAAAGTAAACAAAGAGAGTACAGGTCAAATGAATTTATTAACACAATGAGAAATAAGGATTGCAAGGATATAACTATTAAATCTATATTAGATGATTAAACGAATAAAGAAGAGAAGGGGGGTCCGAAGTTTTTTAGCATAAAGGATCACCCCGTACAACATAAATAATACTTCGCAACTCCTATGAGGTAAGGAGTTACTCATATTATTCAGCGGGCAATGACTAGCATCTCCTGCTACCCGATTACTATGTTAAAGTTGTTTATCTAAGCGCTCTAATTTAATTCTAAGTCGTTCCCTATGTGTGCATTACCCGTCTCATATCTATGGTATATGAGGCATTGGACCTCTATTTAGGGTGGTTCTAGACTTAACTTAAGCTACTCAAAATGATAAAACTAGGCAACATACAAAACAAATTGGACTTCAAATGAGAGCAGTTAAAGGCTCAAGTTAGCCTCCACAGTTAGACAACAAATGCACGTAAAATAGGTTTTCATGTTAGGTAGTTTCAGAATTAAAATCCTTAAGCCCTATAGACATGGTTTCTATGTGACCTTGGATTCGAACGCACATGCATAACATTACTGCTTTTAGTGGCTTAGGCAAGGAAACAGTAAACCGTTTGCTGCTAACACTGGTTTTAGATACCAGTCTTAGAAAGGTGACATTATCCTACAGACATGACATCTAATAGTGTCATAGTTAAGCAAATGAAAATAGTTCTGGGAACCCAGCCTTGACAAGGTGATAAACAATATTAAGCGAGTGGCAGTATCCTATAGGCAGGATCTCTAGCAATTGACAATCGAACTTTGATTTTATAACACTTTACCTCTATAAGCATGTTATATACACAGAGTAATATGATAACAATAACAGCGGCTGATTGGTTAATTAAGGTCCTATATGCATGATTTCTAGGTGAAAATAGAACATAAGCTAGTGAGATCCTATAGGCAGGGTATCTAATGAATATGCTATAATCATACAAATCGAAAGAAAGTTCACTGACATTTATTTCCTGTATGCTGTCTAGTAGATCATAGTAGTAGAAAAAATAGAGGGTTTACACCCATACTTTGATGGTAGACAAGTTATGTGAGTTTCCTATAGGCAGGGTATCTAATGAATATGCTATAATCATACAAATCGAAAGAAAGTTCACTGACATTTATTTCCTGTATGTTGTCTAGTAGATCATAGTAGTAGAAAAAATAGAGGGTTTACACCCATACTTTGATGGTAGACAAGTTATGTGAGTTTCCTAAAGGCATGATTTCTACCAGTGGAAGTTAAATGGCATATACAGCAAGTCGGAACAAGAAAATCACATGAATATTATGGGCATGTTTTCTACCCTTGCATGCAAATATCAGAGTATACCCATTCCCCAGTTTCACCATCACCCCAATTGTTCATTATAGAGTTATTACAGACCCAATGATAAACGTAATTACAAATTTTATACAAGCAATAACAGTAGGCCACAGTAGGCCCAAAAGGAAATACCCAGCATTGCCTGGGCCTTCAAGAACTCTCACATAGCATACCCAGATTTCCAACAGGTAACTATATCAGCACAACCCAGAAGCCATAGGAGAACTCAAGCCAAACCAAACAGCCATAAATTGACCAATATTACCCAGACGTTGAATCACTTAAACCAACCAGTTTACATATTTAGTAAACAGTAGGAAGAAAAAGTTGAGTGTCAGAGATAGCTCAGGTCTCAATAGTAAAGAGAGTGGCTAAAAGACCCCAAATCCTAGTGTGTCAGAGTTCACAGGGGTCTTAAATGGACCCCGAGCAGTGCTCACACTAGGGAGGTCAGTAGTAAGAGTCTTGGTGGCCTTGGCTTTCAGCCGGCCAAGAAGATATGTTCAAAATAACACAGGTAACAAATGAGAGGGAGTGGACAATGGTTAACGGGAAGAAGTTGAAGAAATACACTTATAGTTTAGAAAGCTGACATAGCAAAGTGAGAACACAAAACAATTAATCAAAAAGGTCAACAACATTTAGAAGCAGGTTCAACACTTAAAAAAAATAACACATTGGCAGAAAGCACATTGGGATTGGAGAATCAAGTTCCTTGAGATTACAAGACCAACCAGATATCATACTAAAGTGCATATTATCAAAAAAGTCTAAGTGGGGCACTAACTTAAAAGGTTTAAAGCTTAAAGGTCCAAATTATGCTAAGGATTCATCACAACATCATAAGACAACCATGTTAACTTTTATCATGAAGTAGAAAAGTATCAAACATGGTATGGAAACACAAACTAAGATAACCATTCTAAAGGTTTCAAACAGTTACTAAGGATATATGATTAAGAAAAACAGAGACGTGTTGTAAGACACATTAATAGGGGAACATATCATATTTGATAGAAAAGGTCTTAACATATATTAGAACACATTACATGTGCAAGTCTATCATTATAGAGATTCCAAACAGAGTGATAAAGCAAGCTCATGTCAAATAGAAAATGTAGGCATTCAGTTATTGACATAGTAGACTAATGAACTTAAAAGGGTCCAATTTATTCAGATGAAGCACATTCAAATAATATACCTCAAAATTCGCAACTTTTAGGTTAAATTAAATACTAAAGAGGTTCAAAACAAATGCGAAACTAACAAATTTGCATACATGGGTAGCCCAAAAGACATTAGATAAACGAATTTGAGAAGGTTCAAATTATTCAAATTAGGCATAGACATGTCTTAGAACTGGCAACATTAGGTGAAATTAAATGCTAAAGAGGCTAAAAACAAATGCAAAACTAATCAAAGTTTCACACAAAAGTAGCCTAGAAACACATTAAGCCATGAATTTTAGAGGTAAGAATGTGCAAATCATAAACACATAAGAATGAAATTACAAAGCCAAGTGACGTACCAGTTAAATGGACAATAAGAAAGAACAAACTCCACAATGTTTCTGAGTATCAACAAAGAACAAGAACCTAGAATCCCAATGCGTCAAAGTTTCCAAGGGCTTCAAAGGAACCCCGGGCAAGGCTCGCACCAAGAAAAGGTTGAAAATTCGAATCCCGGTGACCTTGGCTTTTAGCCGGCCAAGAATCAAGGTATAGAACAAGAGAATCAAAGAACAATAAAGTGATAGCTCCAATTTTTAGTGAAAATCTAGTGATTAAGGTATGTCTTAAAGGGGAATAGGGAGGGGTTTATATAGTTGTAGAAATCCGGAAAACAAACTAGGCAATACTGTAAATGTAACATAAATAAGGAAATAATATCAAGTAGAATCAATAAAAGTGAGATTAGGGAAAAATTAGGTAAACCCTAGTTGATAGAAATCGGAGATTGGCCGGAGATCTTGGCTAATCGAACCCGTATAGCCTCGCCATGATGCATATGGACAAGATATCCTCCAGATTTTAAAGGGTGAAGCCAATCTCCCTTTATTCGGAGGTTTACACTTGCCAAAATAGAGCAAGTACTTATGTAACACCATAGAGAAACACCCAGTAATGAATGAACACTGATATGATAAGTAAATAATGGGGGAATCACATTATCAATAGGATTAAGAGAGGGAATTAAGGGAAGGCGGCTAGGGTTCTTCAGAAGAGAGAAGGGGAGATTGAGCGTTTAAGGGTGACGGGTTAGTAGAAATGGGCTAGGGTTTTGGGTAAGGGGTAATATAAAGGAATGGGTAGGTTAATTATGGGTCGTTGATCATTTAAGATCAACGGCCAAGATCAAACGGGGAAGCATGGCAGTTTGTTAAGCGGGTCGCAACCGGGTTTGGTTCAAGGGTCGCCTGGTTTGGGCGTGGGGTTTATTGGGCTAAGGTGCTAGGCCATTTTGGTCCAAAAAATTAGTTTAAATCTGAGCTACTATTTAAATATGAAAATTTTATTAAAAATAATTTATAAAAAATGATTAATAAATAAAAAAAAACTTTATTTATGCACCAAAATGATTAAAAATAATAGTTTAGTATTATAAAAACATAAAATGCTAGTTGACACAAATAACATAAATAAAAAGCAATTATGGATGAGTATATGCTATTACTGCAAAATTATGCAAATAGCTCAAACAATGCTAATGTAATTATATAAAATGAAGTAAAAATATTTGAAGCATGTATTATAGGTGCAAAATAATTTTAGGTAACGAGGTCATCACAAAATAATTTGAATGAGTAATTAATAATTATTCAAGTAATTTAAGTACAGGAAAATCAATTTAAGAGCTCTACAAATTATGGAAAATTATAGAAAATGCTCATATAGATTTATACGCTAAATAACGATGGAAAAAATGATGTTTTGAAAGTATATATACTATTTAAAAAAATATTAGGGTAAAATTGGGTATCAACAATGGTACCATATCATCGGCCCCTTTGATAAAGTTTCTCCGAATTTCTTCAGCAGTACGGATTCAATCTCATCATCCTCTAGATCGTTCCCCTTTATTGCACATATGTAAGAAGTGACATGCTCGTTGGGGTCGGTAGTTCCATTATACATGGGAATTTCTGGCATGCGGAATTTCTTTGGAATGGGCTTAGGAGTCGCGCTCGGGGGGAAGGGCTTTTGTACGAACTTCTTTGAGTCCAAACCCTTCAAAATCAGTGGTGCCCGCGGAATTTGATCAACTCGGGAGTAATATGTTTCCACTTTTTTGCCATTCGCTTCAAGTTTCTTCTCCCTCGATTCAATTCACTTTGTCACCTCCTTGAGCATTTTCATGATAGCGGGGTCGGCCCCTGACTTATTCACAATTGACCTCCCCGGCACTGGTTCGGCCCTGTGAGAAATTTCCTTTGATGGATCGGATTCGACCCTACTCGGTGCATGGTTCTAATTTTGGAGTTGTGATATTGCAGCTTGTTGAACCTGCAACATTTCGAATATTATTCGAAGGCTGATTCCGCCTTCTTCGCCTCCCTATGAATTTTTACCGGCTAATAGAACGTCTATGTGGACGCTATTTTTGGGGTCGACGCCCAGATTTGCATTCAGGGCAACATAGGAACTGATATCGATGGAGTCTGCAACTGATACTCCCTCGAGGTCACCTGGAGGGACTTCGTTCCCTGGGTGGCTATATTGTCGTTTTCGCCATGAAAACCAAGGCCATTGTTGATGTGTGTAGGTACTTCTTGAGAGTACGACATGCTGACCGTGGAATAAAAAACGCTTATAAGAACAAGTGTAAAGCAGTGTGTGTTATGAAAATTAGTACCAGGCAATCACTATTATCTTTAGCCCCACGGTGGGCGCCAAACTGTTTACCCTTAAAATCGAATAACAATTAAATTTGTAAGTGGTTTAAAGAATATGTGATTTCACTTGGCAGAAGCAGAGAAATATGAAAATTGATGTTAGAAATTAATTGTAAAATAAAGAAAACCAATATAAAGTGCAGCTTTGGCCCTCGAGCTAGGTCGTCCTCGAACCAACTGAGTATGTTATTGAAAAGTAAGAACTGAACAACAGAATATGAGTTTAGGAGAGAAAATGTAATATACTGATTTGTTATGCATGAATGTGATGTTTACAAGATGATTAGAACCCCCTTTATATAGTAGAGAAATTTTACTTATGTTACAATTCTAAATACAGAAGAAAATCTCATGATTGACTAATTAACCGGTCTTGACTTCATACGTGTCGAGATTTCCGCCATGATCCTTGCCCGATCACAGATATCTCGGCTTTCCATTATTTGACTCAGTAGGCTTCCTTGGATCTTGCTTGATCTTTATCCTGCTCGATCTCGATCTCGATCACGACTGGTCTCTTTCTTGATCGGTCACTGATTCATGAGCTTAGGAATCTATCTCCGGGTCATAGTTCGATACAACGTGAGGTCGAACCTTGGCCTGCCATCGTGGTCTCGATTAACCATACAAAATTAGGCCAACCCGATTTTGACCGTATACAAAATCATATGAAGCTTTTTTGTAACTATGTTGCTATGTTGATGTTCTGTACTAGAATGTTTTTTGAGATGTTTTATTGTTATTTTAAATGCTTTTGTCATCAGTCGAAATGTTTTTCCATCGCTAAATATGTAACTACAATTACTGAAATGAATTTACCACTATTTGGAATTTATTTATCATGACAAGTATTTTTTGTTAAAATTTGTTGTATATAATGATATGATATGAACCTAATAACTGAGTTGTATCATTTTGAAATTTTTTGATATGGATACATTTTATTTTACAGTTATAACACTTGTTATTAGAAAGCATACTTGTACACCAATGTCGATATTTCTTGAGTGGGGACCCTGCGATGGTTTGACCTCCATTCTCCCCAGGATGCTCTGCAACTTGTTTTGGTTATCCCTCAATGAATGGAGCATGTCCTTTACTTGTTCGCTCTTGTAAACCTCTCAATGTACGTAGTTGATTGTGACACAGTATTATTACCTTGTACGTGATGTATTCATGATATAATATATGAACATTTACCACTATTAGAATAATACATTTCTACTATGTTATATGAATATACTCTCAAAACTATGGTATTGGTAAGTGCTATCTGATCAATAAGCTAGCTAACTCACTTTATAATTATTGTTGTTTTACAGAGACAACTATCGATATAGACGAGGCTTTCCAATCTAAAGCTCGTGAAGTTGATTGTACTGGGAGCCTCGTATTGTTTTTAACAACAAAAAATTATCATTTATTGCTGTCCTTTAATTTAAACTCTTAGAAAGTCTCATTTGGTAAGAATTATGAGTACTTTGGTTATCATCAGACATTTTGTTGAGGTGTGTGGCCATCTCATCTCAAAGCTTAAGCTGTTAGAAAAGGCACACTTTATTTTCTTAATTGTCTCTTCAACACGCCCCTCCACGTGTAGGCTTCATTCATTTTTGTCATTGGCCAAGCACATAGAAATTCCTTTTTTATAATGGTGGCGGTGAGACTCTAACCTATGCCATATGCCGACTCTGATATCATATTGAAGTTGTGACCATCTAATCTAAAAGCTTAAGCTGTTAGAGAGAGCACATTTTATTTACTTAATTGTCTCTTCAACACTTTTAAGTGTGCATTAAACTTTCTTATCATATTTTGGTGATGAACCTAGTTTTATTATGTTACAAACGAGAGGTTGGTGCTGGTGGTAACTTGTTTCCACTCATTCCTATTGTGTTGTGTAGTTTTAGCTTGAGACTGGGAAATCTGATAGCTCTACATATAGGGAAAATTATATCTGATTTTCTGTAAAATCCTTATAAGATCAACTTGGTAGGGGCTCTACCTAAGATGGATCTTGACTGCATTTTCTCAGCTCAAAGGAATGAGATGCACAAATAAAATTGGGTTTCCAAAATGGAAATAATGCTGCAAAGGTGGAGGACGGAGTATTGCTTCATATTTACCTGGGTTTGTAGAATATATGCAAGCTTTCTTGATACTTGATATGAACCTCATGATGACTCCTCTTTTAATTCCATGAATTCCGTAAAGCATTGTTCATCCAGCTAATGATTTGCTGTTCCGAATATCATTATGATTGTTTGTGTAAAAAAGATGATATGCTCAATAGGTTCTTTGACATATATATGTGGAATGATACCATTGTTTTGTGATATTTATATAGTGAGCAGTGAGTCTTCTATTAGAGATGATCGTTTGATATGATAATTATACACTGAGAAATGTTCTTTAATTGGAGAAGAATGTTTGATATGATTGTCTTTCATTATTGAAGTGTGTGTCTTTTGTTAGTAATATGTATTGCTGTAAAATAAGAAAATAAATTTTCTGAAAATACAGAAACAGCGAGAAACCTCACTAGCACGGGCTTAGCGCGGCCGTGCTAGTGGGATTTATCTGGGACAGTAAGAAAGCTGACTAGCGAGACCACTAGCGCGTGCTGAGTGCGTGCACGCTAGTCCATGCGTCCTCACCTTCTCTTCTCAAAAAAAATAATACAGGAATAAACCGAGCTCACCGAATCACAGTGTGTCCTTAAGGAAATTATTTCCCTCAAGTACCCGAAGTTTTGGAATATATCCTCCCAGGATAGAACGATTTAACTCACCAGCGTATCGGTACCAAAAACTCCGGTGATCGGCGAACCGCTTGATGGTCGTAAAACACACTGGAATATTATTGTGCAGAAGAAGAAGAAGAAGATCAGAAAATTTAGTAAGTAAAGATTTTGGGATTCAAGGCATATTTATAGCCAATTTCGTACTGTTACTGAAAAGGTTTTGCAACCTTTCAGAACTTCTGAAAAGGTTTTGCAACCTTTCAGAACAACCATAACTGTTGGAAGAGGTGTGAAATTGCAGGAAAATTAAAAATGGATTTAAAATAATCCGGGAAAGAAAAATGGACCGGGCCGAAGCCGAAGCCGAGTAAGCGACGAAGACGACGACTGCGCTGGGCTTGCCTTCTTCTCAACTTTTTAAGAGCTAGAAGAAGAGCTTCTCTATATATACACATAGATTTTCTTTCCTTCTTCCAATGAGGGACAAAGTGCACTAATTCAAAATTTCACTTTCCTCCATTTCTTTTCCCACCATTTTCCATTCACTCTCTCTAAGCTACACCAAGCTTAAAATTAAGCTACACTAAGCTTAAAGACCTACAATCCCCCACATGAATGGGGAATGGCTATAAAATAAAGGAATGCACGGACGTGTGTGTGTTTTACATGCAAGAATTAATTGCATCTGGATAAGTAGGTTTCCCTTTGAACTTTCCGTAGTGAACTTATATCGGATATACTCGGTCAATCGGTAGATTTGATATCTTTGAACCGTCGAGCTTTGTTGTATACCTAGACAACATAAGTCACACAATCAATCCTTAACCATCTATGGTTCTCACGGTTGTGTTCGTTTCAGCCATGAACACCTCCTGGTTTCATGACTGCTTAGAGAATGGGCCTTTACATTCATTCCCGGTGAAGCGGCTTACACTTCACACTCACATAGGTGATTTCTAAACGTGTAATCCTAAATACACAC
>ML318939.1:0-20249 GCA_005239505.1 Nicotiana paniculata
TTTTGATTGTCATGTTCAGTTTCTCTGTTGACATTTTCAAGGGTGCTTGTTGATCCAAAATATCTTTCCAAAATATCAACAATGAAATGACATCCCTTGAAGAGTGAATGAGTTTTTAGTAACTCTATACATGTGTGAAGATCTAAATCTTTGGATACAAGCATTCACTTGCTTGTTCCCAGGTTGATATCAAACCATATCATTGCTTCAAACTTGTTTCTATCCAATTCAATAACTTCAAAGATCTGTTTAATGAAATCTTCAAACTGAATTGCCTTAGGTACTAGAACAAGCTTTGTTTGATGATCAAGATACTTATAGTCTTCAGTCTATCTACCATTAAATGGAACTATAATGCATATTGTTTCCATCCTGCAAGTCAAGAGCAATCCTTGTATAATTAAGAACATGTATTATCAGTTAAGGACTAAGTTAAGGACCAAGTTTCCTTAACATTTGAACTTGAAATTCAAAGTTAAGGACCACGTGTCCTTAACTTTTGAACTTGGAACCTAAAGTTCAAGACCAAGTGTCCTTAACTTTTGAACTTGAAACTCAAACTTCAGGACTAAGTGCCCTTAAGTTATGAAATTGAAACTCAAACTTCAGGACCTAGTTTCCTTAACTTTTCAATTTCAGAATTAAACTTCAGGACCTAGTGTCCTTAAGTTTTCAACTTGGAACCTAAATTTCAGGACCAAGTGTCCTTAACTTTTGAACTTGAAATCAAACTTCAGGACCAAGTGTCCTTAAGTTATGAAATTGAAACTCAAACTTCAGGACCTAGTGTCCTTAACTTTTCAATTTCAAAATTAAACTGCAGGACCTAGTGTCGTTAACTTTTCAACTTTAAAATCAAAGTTAAGGACCAAGTGTCCTTAACTTTTGAACTTGGAACCTAAAGTTCAGGACCTAGTGTCCTTAAGTTTTCAACTTGGAGCCTAAATTTCAGGACCAAGTGTCCTTAACTTTTGAACTTGGAACCTAAAGTTCAGGACCTAGTGTCCTTAAGTTTCAACTTGAAAATCAAACTTCAGGACCTAGTGTCCGTAAGTTATGAAATTGAAACTCAAACTTCAGGACCTAGTGTCCTTAACTTTTCAACTTCAAAATCAAACTTCAGGACCAAGTGTCCTTAACTTTTCAACTTCAAAATCAAACTTCAGGACCTAATGTCCTTAACTTTTTAAAACAATTTTCAAAACTATGATAGTATTTCCATAATATTCAGAAGAACAACAAAAAATTTAAGGACATTGTGTCCTTAATGTTTTCAATTCAATTTGAAATGGGGACACCAAATCCTTAACATCCTCAATTTTTATCGAACTATTACAGGACGCGATGTCCTTAAGCTTATCAATCCAGAAATTCAAAAAAAAAAAAAAAATCTAATTCATGCCATCAAATTCATAGTAAAGAAATAAAAATCAACACAAACACACAAAATCATAACTTACTATAAATTTATGTTGATTTTTGGACGACAAAGTTGAATACTATGGTTTGAAATCGAAGGGAGAAGCTTTTGCAAGTTCGCGATCACAGTCAGGTAAATCGGACGAGAAAGTTGAATACTATTGATGTTGCTGAAGTTAATTGTGCTGATCATTAATAAAAGCTTAGGTATAAGTTATATCAGAAGGATATTTTCGTCCAGTCAGGTAAAAGTTCATTAAACTAGCGGCTAAAGAATAAATACATTTAAAACACTGGCTTTAAAATAAAGACAGCTTCTATTAGTGGCTATTTGTACACATCCCCCTATAATATCCCACAAATCATACAAGAACCGCACTTCGTGTGACGGGCTCGATTGCAACTCGGCCATCCTAGAGGGTAATACAAAATATTAGTGGAGATATGCTATGGAGATGAGCAGAAAAGGAAATGAGGCGAGAGAGTAGGAGATGAAATACATTCTCACTAAATCAATATTGAGCTACAAATCAGGAAATGAAAATAGGACTCCCTATCTATATACACGGATAACTAACTAACTAACCAACCTGTTAACTTAATCTTACATTAATGACAGCTCATTAACAACTGTAAGCCAGCTGTGTAACTACTTCTAACCACCAGCCTCAACACTCCCCCTCAAGTTGAGGGATGAAATATGTTTTTCATTCCCAGCTTGCCTACCAGATGATCATGTTGTGGTCTACATAAGCCTTTTGTAAGCAAGTCAGCTAACTGATCTTTGGTTTCAATATGTTGAGTTTGTATCTGCCCATCTTTAATTTTTTCTCTCACAAAATAACAATCAATGTCAAAATATTTTGTCCTCTCATGAAAGATGGGTTGAGTTGCGATAAGAATTGCAGCTTTGCTGTCGCAAAACAGCTGCACATGCAAGTTCACCTTCACTCCAAGCTCTTTAAACAATCCAATTAACCAGGTGATCTTAGCTACATTTGATGCCATGCTCCTGAATTCTGCTTCAGCAGAACTTCTGGAAACAATACTTTGTTTCTTTGATTTCCACGACACCTGATGTTTGGCCAAAAATACATATATTTAACCATTTTTGCCTCTTATTATAGTACTTTTAATCTTCATTTGAGTATTAGTTGTATTGTTTTGTGCTTAATATTATATTTTAAACTGTGTAGGAATAAAGCGGTGTGAAGATCAAGAGATTTGGAGCAAAATTGAACAAAATCCGAAAGAAAAATATATATATAAAAGAAGAAGAAAACAGGGGGGGGGGGGTGTAACACTCTTTGGTCTTTGTCCCCCCAAATGAAAGACAATAAAAACAAATGAATTACATCAAACAAGGAATTAAAGAAGGAAAACAAAAATGTAACGCTTCAAGCAAAGGAATTGAAGGCAAAAAGCATTCTGCCTCCAGCGCCACGGCCAACGCTAGGCGTTGGTCTAGACGTCGGGGTGGGTACTTTCCCTATTTCGTCCGGGACAAGATTATTTCGGTCCAAGATCCCCCCCCCCCCCCCCNACGCTTGGAAAGAGGCTTCTAACTAGTTTTTCTTCTCTTCTCTTCTTTTAATCTCATAGTTTATTAGTTCTAGAGTTTTGGGTTCCATATGAACGTTGTAGTTTGAAGCTTGAACTGTTCATATTATCTTATCATATTGATTTATTTATTCAGTCTTGCGCATAATTATTCAATTGCTTGATCACCAATTGAATACTATCTACGAATCTAGGATTGAACTCGGGAGAGGGAATTTTAGATTGCAAATAAGATTGAGTAGAGCAAGATCTTAACTCTGAGTGGGGGGCCGGATTTTCGGCTAGTATATGAATATACCTAATCGCCTTGCTTGGTTACTATACAGGAATTATTAATGTGTTCTTGTTAATTCTAATTCCATAGGAATATAGGCGTTAAATTAACTTGAATAGGCGAGTAGTACTTCGGGAGAAGGCTACGAGAAATAATAACCCTGTCAACCAATAAACCAGATAAATTAATTAGACGGTTTAAGTGAAAAAATCAACGGGATTGTTAGCTAACCCATATCTCTAGAATATTTTCTCTCATTGAATTTATATCTAATATTGCAAACTTGTTTCCTTTAATTTCATAGTTTACTATTCTAGATTAATTTTAGTTAAATATTCATACTTTAAAAAATCAGTTGAATAGATTAATTGTCTTAGTTTAATTTAGTTAATAGTTAACCACAAGTCCTTGTGGGTACGATATCTGGACTTACAATCCTATATTACTTGTCGACCATGTATACTTGCGTGTGCGTTTGGGAGCAACAACACCAAAGCTTGCCCAAACTTCACCAAGTAGCCTATTACTGACTTTCTAGTTTTTATACACACTCCCCAATCTGCGTCATAAAATGCTAACAATTCTGTGCTTTCATATGTTGCCATAAACAAGACAAGGCCTGCAGTGCCCTTAATGCATCTAACCACTCTTATGGTTGTATCCATACGAGATTACTTAGGAGCATGCATGTATTGACTAAGTACCTGAACTACAAAGGCAATATCAGGCCTAATCATAGTTTGGTATAACAGCCTGCCAATCAGCCTTTGGTAGCTACTTCTATCTTCTAGTTCTTTGTCAACTGAGTTATCATTAAGTATGCAAAAACTTATCTAATTCTACAGAGGAGAGCTTGTGATTGAACTCTAGGGGAGTAGCAGCTGTTCTACTGCCTGCTATTCCCATTTCAGACACTAACTCAAGTGCATACTTCCTTTGATTCATCAAAATCCCTTCCTTGGATCTCAAGAATTCAATCCCAAGAAAATACTTCAGTTCCCCCAGATCTTTCATTTTAAACCTGGCTTGTAAATCTTTCCTCACTTGTTGAATAAGTGCTAGGCTAGTTGCAGTCACCAATAGATCATCCACATACACCAATACTATTAAAAGGTCACAACCTACCTTGTGTGTGAACAGAGAGTAGTCATAGTGTGATTGAACAAAGCCCATGTCAGTTAGTGCACTAGTAAGCTTCAAGTTCCATTGTCTCGGAGCTTGTTAAGCCCATACAGTGACTTATGAAGCTTGAAAACCTTCTGCTACTGTTGTAACTCCCCATGGATGGCAAAGCCATCTGGGATGGGCATGTACACCTCTTCAAGGAGATCACCTTGAAGAAAAGCATTGTGTACATCCATGTGAAAGATATACCATCCAGATGTTGCAGCCAAAGCCACCACAGATCTAACAGTCACCATATTAGCTACAAGAGAGAAGGTCTCCTTATAATCCAAAACTTCTAGTTGACTATATACTTTGGCAACTAGTCGAGCCTTATACCTCTCCACTTCACCAGTAGACTTTTACTTTAATTTAAAGACCCACTTACACCCTATAGGAGTCTTACCTTGAGAAAGATCAACAATGGTCCAAGTCTGATTTGCTTCTAAGGCTGAAATCTCAGCTTTCATGGCCTCAATCCACTTGGGATCTGCCTTGGCCTCATCATAAGACCTTGGCTCAGTAATGGCTGAATAAGCTGCAAGGGATGCCATGTAGGTAGGGACAGATAATCATAGGTTACACACTGTGAGATAGGGTGAGCACAAAAAGAAGGTTGATTCAGCATAATATAGGCTTCCATCCATATAGGAGGTTTAGTCACCCTAGAAGATCTCTTTAAACTAGGATTAGCAAGTGAATGAAGAGAAAAAGAGGAAGAATGATCTACGGCAGGAGAAGAAGAGGAGAATAATGGACCAAGTTGATCACTCAAGGAAGGAATGGAAGGACATGGAGTAGCAGATGGACTGGGAGAATTAGGAGTATGCAGAGCAGGACACTCACATATCACGACCCAAATCGATGGGCTACGATGGGCTCCCGGTACCTCACTTAATTGACTACCAACATAACATATCTTTCGTATCATTCTATTATAGGTAAATGAACCAGAGTAAAGCATGAGGGAATAAAAACTTATACATATGACATACTGGCCTATAAGACCAAAATGATCACTCGTACACTGAACATAGGCCGACAAGGCCATACAACCTTTCACGTACACGACATATGTCTACAAGCCTCCAAGCGTACATAAATGTCATAAAGGTCGGGACAGGGCCCCACCATACTAATCAATACATGTCCTAATCATACTAACCACATAAGAA
Source organism: Nicotiana paniculata (assembly GCA_005239505.1). Taxonomy (NCBI): domain Eukaryota; kingdom Viridiplantae; phylum Streptophyta; class Magnoliopsida; order Solanales; family Solanaceae; genus Nicotiana; species Nicotiana paniculata. The sequence continues at coordinate 5,593 of ML318939.1, forward strand.
ACTCCGGAGCAAATGAAGCGCACCAACACCTTCTACTGAGCTGATAGCCTACTTGGAGGACTCTCAACCTGTCTATCGGGACCTAAGGGCATGAAATACAACGTCCCCAGGAAAAAAGGACGTCATTACAAATGATGTACCGAGTATGTAAGGAATGAAAATCAGTAAATAATAGACATGGGAGAAACATGGAGTAAAAGACTCAACATGTAAGTCTGAATAACTCCGTGAATCATTTAATATTATAATGTCATGCATATACGTATAAATGTCATACCATGCATAGGTATATGCGTTCATAACATCATAAAGCCTCTGAGGGCATCCCATCATATCATCTCGGCCACTGTGGATAAATCATCAATGTATACCAGCTGATCAGGTGGTGGTGTGTATATAACACCGTAACCTTTTCCCGTATTCCATATACACATAATATACATGTATACGCGTATATAATTCAATCTGGTCACAGGTCAACGTAAATGAATACAATGCACGAGAAGTACGTCAATACAATTTCTCGGAATGTCATAAGACCATTACGCCTTTGATTAATATCATGAAATAAACTTTATCAACTTACGTATTTTCTGAGACCCATGAACATATGATAGAATAATAGGATACATGGGGAATCAAGAACATATGCATCTCTAATATTTCTCTGAATATAGTCATTTATGAAAGTTGTGCATTTGCTCATTTCGTTTGTATCGTATGGATCATGCCAAAAAGGAAAGAAGGGATAGCCTTAACATACCTGAGCCGATTATTTTGAAAATTCCTCTAACACACGTCAATTGCGACAAGTCATGTAACGGCGGATCAAAGTAGGGGAGAATCCGTATGATATTTTTGAGAAAGATTGCACCGTACTCCCTTAGAATCGCAAATTCTCATATTGCTAAATAGTCTTGTATGAAGTTTTGTAGCAAATCATGTTGCTATCATTTTGAATGATTTGCTGAATATTTCTTTGTCAATGTAGAGATTCAAAAATGAATTAGAAAGGTTCCCTTAACCTTTGGGAGCGGGCCCCACTTTGTGGCTTAGTTGGCCAAAGACTTCTCCAAATTTTGCCACCTTTTATGTGAATTTAAGAGTCATTACATAGGTATTGATCAAGACAACTTGGGCTTCCACGTTGGGGGNCACCAAAAATTAATAATTAGCCAATTATCCACATAGTTAAGAATTTTCTCAAATTACATAAAATACTACTCACTTTTAACATACTTTATACACCTTACTATCATGTTCATGTGGTACCTTGTATGGCATTAGTCCATAAATACCGGGTATTATAGCTTAGACATTATTTTATCCCCAAATTGTCAAACTCCGACGAAACTCATTTTCGTTGATTCGCTTACCTTCTCACCTTCACGAATTTACTTATCACTTGTTTGAAATAGTGTAATACTTATAATCTCAAATAATCTCATTTCTGAGCTTACGTTGATTAGCTTACTATGAAACTTTAGTACGAAAATGCGGGATGTAACATCTCATTTTTGATCTTACATCAATTTACCTATGGCATACTTCCACGTACGAAAACATGGGGTGTAACATCATTCCCCCTTTTGAAACAGTCGTCCTCGAATGTTGACTGACGCACTTATCATTTTCATAACTTATGTCTTCCGAATACTTTAGTACTCTGCTTGCCACCTAGGCAACTATTCTATGAATAATTCCAAAGGCCAGGTCATTCCCCCTTTAGGCCTCTTTCTCACACCACGACTTGTGGTCAGAATCCTTCCAATCTCGTAACTGTTACTACCTTCTATCATGCAAATTGTACGACTCCGACCTTGTAAATGTTCTTATGTGACTCTTCTCTCCTTTTTCCTCCAGCTTTTAGCCAATCTCTAGGCCTCACTTTGTAAACATATATAAAGCTTGATAATACGTCTCTCCGGGCATCCATAGGTATACTGAAGTTCTTTGCTCGGTACTCTGTTGCACTTACAGATATTGCTATATCTTATTTCATAGATCCGTTACCCATTCGTATTACTTTACTGCATCTAGGTAGGTCATTGTGATGACCCAAAAGGTCATCCCGTATATTCTATCTAATTTTGTGTTTCGAGGTCGTGAAAACCTCCTTCTATCTCACCTCGATTTTCGTGCGCAGCCCGGGCGTGTAGCCTGGAAGACTTTATGTGAAAAATTGATAAAAAATAAAAATTTTGTATTGGAAATTTAAATAAAGTTGACTTCAGTCAACGTTTTTGGTAAACGGACCCGGACCCGTGATTTGACGGTCCCGGAGGGTCTGTAGAAAAATATGGGACTTGAGCGTATGCCCGGAATCGAATTCCGAGGTCCCAAGTCCGAGAAATGAATTTTTAAAGAAAATTATTTTCTGAAAAATATAAAGGTTTTTGAAAATGAAATTTGAGGCGAAACCTGTGATATTGGGCCCGTACTATGATTCCGAAGCCCGATACAGGTTCAATATGATTTATATGTATTATCTGTGAAATTTGGTAAGAAACGGACTTAGTTTGACGTGAGTCGAACCTTAAATGCAAAACTTAATAGTTATAGAAGTTTGAAGAATTTTCATGGATTTTTAGTTTAATTCATCATGTTAGTGTTGTTTTATGTGGTTTGAAACCTCAAGCGAGTCCATGTTAGGTTATATGACTTGTGTGTGTGGTTGGACGGGGTCCCGGGGGGCCTCAGGTACGTTTAGGATGCTCATCGAGTGTTTTTAAAACTTGGGAGACAACTAAACCATTGCTGGTTCTGGTGTCTCGCACCTGCGATGGACCTTCCGCAGGTGCGGCGAGGAGTTCGCAGGTGCGGAATTAGCCCAAACCCACAATCCTTGTAGGTGCGGTTAGTTTTTCGCAGGTGCGGTCATTTGACCGCAGGTGCGAGCCCAGACTTTTTAGTGGGTTTTCGCACCTGCGATGATAGTTCTGCAGGTGCGGGACCGCAGGCGCGGTCCCAGGGGCGCATGTGCAGAATGGCTAGGCAGAAAAGGGGCAGAACCGAGGGTTTATGTCATTTTCACCATTTCGAATTGGGGAGCTCGGGAGAGGCGATTTTTGGAGGCTTTTGCACCTGGGTAATTTGGGTAAGTGATTTCTATCCATTATAGACCAATTTCCATGTTTCCAATCTTAAATCCAACCTTTAATTTGGAAAATTTTGGGTAGAAAATGGGGTAAACTTCATAGATCGAATTATTGAGTTTTGATTGAGTTTTTGACCTTCGATTTGAGAGATTTTCATATGCTTAGACTTGTGAGTGAATGGGTGTCCGGAAAATATAAATTTTACCTGAATCCGAGACGTGGGCCCGGGGAACTTTTTGGGAAATTTTCCTAATTTCGAGTCTTAGCTTCAAATTTATTTGTTAAACTAGTTGCTTGTAGTATTATTTACACAATTTTATTGATTTGAGTAGATTTGGGCCATTGGGAGTCGGATACCCGTGATTTCAAGTTTGTTTTGAGCGGTTGAGGTAAGTATCTTGCCTAACCCTGTGTGGGGAATTACCCCTTAGGATTTGAGTCTTCTATGTTGATTGTAGTCCGTGTACGCGAGGTGGCGAGCGCATGCTCGGACTTTTTTCTGGAAAGTTGAACCTTTAGGAATTTAGATCCTTATATTCGCCGAGTATGAAGTGTCCTTATCATGGTTGAATTTCCTAATTTCTAGTGTCATCTTTATTTGCTTAAATATGGAAGTTCTTACTTTTGGATTTACTCCTATTGCCTTCTTGACTCCTAATTGACTTATTTGAAGGTTTTATTTCCTTTACTGTCATGCTATATCTTCTTAACTGCGTATCTCAAATTTGCAATTATCTTCATCTCAACCTATAATTGTTTTGGTCTTAAATGAAGTTATGATTATTCTCTGCTGCTTTTCCTTAAGTGGAAATTGTTGAATATTCTCGTAACTGCTCAACCTTAAAGGAAGTTTAGATATTCTATACCTTCGTGAGTTGCCTTATATGGAGTTATCGGATTTGTGTTGATTTCTTGTTGTTCACCCGTGTAATTAGGTGCGGCTGTTACATGCTATTTTCCTTCCTTGTGGAGTGATTTCTTAATATGCCTAGCTCTCCTTATTATGGTTATTTCTCGTGAACTAGTTTTCCTATCTTGTGGTCGAAGGCTCTTGAGTTGATGTATTAATTGTATCTTGAATTGTTGTCACTGTTGTTGTTGTTGTACTTGTTATGGTGATGCACGAGGCTTCTGCCGTGTGGTTGTTGATATGGGGATTTGCACGAGGTTTCTGCCATGCCATGTTACTATTGATAATTGCACATGCGGCGTGATAAGGCGGGATACGAGATTGTTGCGCATGTGGCGTGACAAGGTGGGAACATGTTTATGCACGTGTGGCGAAACAAGGCGGGCATATACTTTAATATTGCACACGCGGCATGACAAGGTAGGCTATGGCAGGGATTGTTTGTGATAATTGTGTTGGCCTGGGGGCATTCCTTGTTGAGTTCATTCGTGTGGAAATTTATGAGATGAAAATGTACGTGTTGCCCCTTTTGTTTTCCTTATGTCTATTGGTTGTTGAAATCATGTTAGGACACCTGCACAAGCATACACGTAGTTAAGTACTACTAATGGATTCAGGACTCCTTGTGGTTGTCAAGTATAGATACTCTTGCTGTGCTTACCGTAAGGGTGGGAATGACCCAATTGGCACGTGAGTCGTCCGCGCAGTTAGTACTAGAATGAGGGCGTAAGATGCCAAGTGTTAGGGTTCGGATATTGGGAATCGTAAATGATGATTTGTCCGAGGTTCGGAACCTCGTGGAGACGACTATGAATTTGATGTAGAAGTAGTTGAAGTTGTTGAGTCATTACGTGCTCGTGTTGCATATTTACATACCGGATTGTTTGTGTTCTATTCGGTCTTTGTGTTACGTCATGGTTTCTGCTGATACTTATTATTTTCCTTCTTTATCGAATTACTGTCTTGTTAGCCATATTGTGTAGCCTTTATGTGTATATCATTATTTCCTTGATTTCGATATTGATACTTGTTCAATTTTTATTAGACCAGTGGGTGTCTTGACTAGTCCTCGTCACTACTTCACCGAGGTTAGTCTTGATACTTACTGGGCACCGCTGTGGTGTGCTCATACTACTCTTCTGCACATTTTTGTGCAGATTCCAAGTTTTCGCATAGCCGACCGAGTGATTGATAGTAGAGCGGTTGATGTTGTGGAGACTCAAGGTAAAACCGTTTCAGCATTCACGGTTTCGGAGTCACCATCTTATCTTTTGATTGCCATGTTGCAGTTATTTCTGGACAGTGATATTTCTAGGAGTTTAGTGTAAATTCTTAAAAGCTTATGACTTGTACTTCCGGGTTTTTGGAAATATAAAATGTGTAAGGAATTATTTATTTCAGAAAAGTATTAGATTCTATTTATTATTGTTGTTGTTCCTGAATATTAGGCTTACCTAGTCCTTAAGACTAGGTGCCGTCACGATACCCAACGGAGGGAGATTTGGGTCGTGACAGTCATACTATACCATAACTTTCACTTTGATTTATCGTTATTGAGGTCTGTTACAAAACTCTAGGTTACTTTCGTTGCTTATCCCATATGTATAAATCTAAGTCCTTTAATGCTTTCTCATTACTGTTCATCTTAATAATGACGGTCTAATCTCATCTCATACTTTGTAACTTTTATCCATTCATTCTTGATTCACCTCAATATTGATCAATAATCTACCACTGATAACTTGACCTTTTATGTAACACTACCGCTAGGGCTCACGTCTCATCGAGGAACATCTGAAATGATTAGAATGATACACCTGGGGCGATACCATGCTTTCATAACCGTATTTCATAGCATACCAATGTGATTCACCTTATGCGGGTATTTTAATCATGTACAATTCATGAAATCCCTTTTTTTCTTCAAATCATTACTCTATCATCCTTTATTTATCACAATTACACCCTCATTCTCCTACCAGGACAACATTTTATCTCTTCTAAATGCTACTAGTCTTAGACTCCTTTGAGTTCATTCAGGCCATATTGAGCTTATAACTTAGAGAAAACATCAGCTCTTCTTGTTTTCATGGGATTAATTCTGAGGAATTATCCATTTTCGTTACTTTCTCACTCGCCCTTTGTTATCCTTACTCATGTCTTCCTAAAACCTTGTCATTCTATCATACTTAGCTTGCGACCTACACGTATCTATTTATACTACTCATAACCTTCCTTCGTCTTGCTTGCACCATAGATATTCTTATGTTATTATGGAACATCAAGCGAGACATCACATCGTCTCTAACTCTTCTTTATTCTTTTAACTAGACCTCTCAGTACCTAGAAACCATGGGCTTGAAAATATGCAACTGACGACGCCTCTATCATTCCTGGATACTGAATCTCAGCGCTTTTAGCCTTCTATCTGAAGTATGAACTTTTCACAACCTTCTGCTTTTGAGTATCTTGTATGTTGTTCACCTTTACCTTACTTACCTTAAAATCTTGCATCACATCTTCTATCTCTTTCATGACCTCCCTTCCACATAGGTATAATTCACATCCACGACTCAAAGATCTATCATCATACTTGCACCTCTGGTGCATACACAATCCGGTGGAAGCTTCATACTGACTTCTTATGATGATGGTACTTCTTCTAGCTGGCTTTATCATAGAGCCGTTATAGAATATGGCTATTGTACTATCTCTCTTGTACTTACGGTATTAAGGGTGATCTTGCAATGTTCTCAATCCCGATTTCTATAATTTTCTGGGTCCAATAATCAGACTCCTGATTTACTTAGTTAATATAACTCTTTAGTTTCCTCTTCCCTCTGATCAACCTTTATGTAGGCTTAAGCTATCTTCCAATATGCGGCTCACAGTATTAGTTATTACTTTATCCCTTCATGGACGCTATGTAATATCCATGATACAATCTTCTAACAATTCAATCCTTTGTCTATGACCTGGGTTCAATTCTTTCTTTTAACTTATACCGGAATCTTCTACGGGTGTATGATTGTCAAATAACTCTAGATCATTGATCGAATAATTTCTTTCGTTCCTTCTCAGCTTTCTTTAAACATAAGCAATTACTTTTCCTGGTCTTTCTGCCCCCTTGTTGTGTGCATACTTAGCTCATCTTAGTTCCCATGCATGCCGAAATTTTGCGCAATTCATATTGTCTCAAATATTACTTTTGGTTTCATTTCCCGCTCATTATCCACGATAGGTACCTGATGTTATACCCCATTTTAACATGGGTCAAAGTAGAGTATAACCTATTGGTAATTCTAGGTTTAATTAAAGAGTCGCCACCTAATTATTTTAACGGTGAATTAGGACACCAATTTTAGCTAAATAAAGCTTAAAGTTAACTCTGTTTTACGGTTTGCTTAACTTTAGAAATTCTAGGTAAGAGTTCTAATTAATCCTATAGGAAAGGTTGTTAAAGCACCCTATGTGATCCGTTAATTACGATTAACTGATCAAACTTAGATTAATTAATATTAAGTTTTGTAAAAAAAAAATGGTCATTTATAAGTATAGATAAACGAAAGTTAACACTAAAAATGTATGCTATAGATGGTTACCCGAACTTAGCACAAATTAACAAATGGAAAGCATTATTTGACTTTAAAAATCTGACCTCTCGTTAAAGATTCAAGAGCACCTTTAACTTTTAGATAAAAATAGATTATTGTCAAAGTTCTTTAATCCAGTGAATAACCAAATTCAAGGAAGATGTATGAAGCTATCCACTCTCCTAGTACTTGAAAGAAATATATTGTTTTAAGGAAAATAAAATTTGAACTTGTCCTTTTATCATTATGAAAACGATTTGCAGATTATTGTAAAGATAAAAATTTAGTTGGTTTCCTTAAACTTGTTTAACACATGATAAACGAAAACGGAGTTCCTTCACAATTTAAAGCTCCAAACACCTTCCAAAGTGCTCTTAAATCAGTAGTCAGGTCTATTAGCTTGGACTACTAAATAAAAATCTATTATTGGTGTTAAAGTTTGCACATCAAAATGCCAAATTCTACGTGATCAAACCAACTAATTTAATTCAAACGAGTTCAAGTAATCAAGCAAGCAAATAGATCGCATAAAATAATTAGCTAATAAACACAGGAAAGTAACTTTGGACGGCCAATGTTTGATCCTCTCTTCTTCTTCTCTCTTTTCTTGAGAGCCTAAATATATTTTAGGAGTATACAATAAATTGAAGGGGTATGCGTGCTTCATGTTTAGCAACGGTGTCAAGTCCCCATATTGGAACTCCTTGCAACTCCGGTGTATCATACAAAACAAAAGAAATTAAAGAGAGGGAATTAGAGCAAGAACACGCTTCTTTAGTAATGCATAAAATAACCAATAAGAAAATCACATTTTTACTTAGTTAAATTATTTATAAAAAGCCAGAGCACATTATATCACCAATCAGGTAGGGAGAAACAAAATGTTAACAATGTTATACTTTGAAGATAGATAAGAACATACTACTTTAAGACATGATCATTTCTAACTTAAAAATTTATAACCAGATGAAAAAGGTTGGCAAGAGTATACTATCAACATGCTTTCGACAACAGGAAAGCATAGGTCTCAAATTAAACCTCAGTTTCTGAAATGACCATACATTAATAGAAATTAAAAGGGACTATACGTTCATAACTATACTTTTATGATGCAAAGGAAATGAAGCCTTTGCTTATGACAAGGAAAGCCACAGCCATGCTCATATAACTACACTATCTTGAACCTAAATCACAACATCTAGCATATTTCTAACTCAACACTCAGGGAAAGGGAAAGGAAATGGCATAAGCTAACAGCTCTACAACAAACCTATACTAGTAGTCATTTATCTGCTAGATCTAAGCGTGAAAGTTAATAAAATATTTAAAACAAGATATCTTTACAAATAAATCTGAGGATACCTATGTAACGACCGGACCGGTCGTTTTGAGTCCTAGCGCGTCGTTCAGCAGTTCGAGGTCATGAGCAGCTTCATTTCATGTGTTATGACTTGTAGGTGTGGTCAGAATTGAATTTCGAGAAGTTTAGAGTTAATTTGGAAAGAAAATTCTTATTTCATAAGCCTTAAGTTGGAAGAATCGACTAAGATTGGATTTTTGAGTAAACGGCCTCAGAATCAGGATTTGAAGGTTCTAGCAGGTTCTTATGATGATTTCGGACTTGGGCGTATGTTCGGATCAGGTTTTGGATGACCCCTGAGTGTTTCGGCACATATTGTAGAAGTCAGCATTTTAGAAGGAATTTTATAAGTCTGAGTTGGAGTGCATTTTAGTGATATTTCTTTCTGATTGGAATTCTAATTCTGGGAATAGCTCTGTATGGTGATTCTGGAGTTGAGAGCGCTTTCGAAAGTGAATTTGGAGGTCCGTAGGTTATTTTGAAGTCACTTGGCTAAAGATAGAAATTTGAAGGTTTTCGAGAAATCTGATCGGGAGTGGAGATTTTGATATCGGGGTCAGAATACAATTTTGAAAGTTGGAGCAAGTCTGTAATATTGAATGTGACTTGTGTGCAAAATTTGGGGTTGATCGGATGTGATTTGATAGGTTTCCGCATCGGATGTAGAAGTTTGAAATTTTAAAGTTCATAAAGCTTGAATTGGAGAGTGATTCATGGTTTTGGCGTTGTTTGATGTGATTTGAGGCCTTGAGAAGGTCCGTGGGATGTTATGGGACTGAGCCGTGTGATTGGATGGGGTCCCGGGGGGGCCTCAGGTGTGTTTCGGGGTATATCGGATCAATTTTCCTTGTTTTGTTGCTGCTGTTTTCTTGTACCACTGGTGTGCATTGCGATCGCGGTCGTTGGTATGTGATCGCGAAGAGGAAATTTTGAGGGCGGATGGATTGGCTTATGTGAACGGGGTAAAGGGAGTGCGAACTCGGGGGCCTGGGCTGAGACTACTACGCGAACGCGGGGCTTGGTACGCGAACGCGTAGAAGGGACCTGGGATCAGGGCCAAGGGCCGTTTGGCCTATGCGAACGCGGGGTGTGGACCGCGAACGTGGAGTGTTGGCTCGAGGAAGCTATGCGAACGCGTTCGGAGGTATGCGAACAAGAAGAGTAAAATTGTGGGCCTGAGTTTCTGGGCTTCGTGAACGCGGGAGAATAGACGCGTTCGCGATGAAGGCCGTTTCTAGGCAGTGAAGTATTTTAAAACGGGTTTTGGCCATTTCTTTTTTTTTTCTCTTTTTTTTGGTCGATTTTTGGAGAGATTCAAGTAGGGATATTCATCATCTATGTCAAGGTAAGTTGTTTCTAGTCATTCCAAGTTAAATACAAGATTTATACATAGATTTGAACATGAAAATTTGTGGAAAAGTTGGGAATTTTGAAGAAAAAGCTAGAATTTGCATTCTTGGATTTTGACCACGAATGTGAGCATGAAATTAAGAATAAATTATATATTGGAGCTAGTAAAGTCATGGGTAATATTTATCTTTGAAAAATTTAGGAATCCGGGCACGTGAGCCCGAGGGCAATATTGTCAACTTTTTGAGCGAAATTGGGAATTCATATAAATTGAATTGTTATAAGAATTAGAGTATATTTTTATTGGTTTGCCCGTTATTTGGATAGTTTTTGGGCGTTGTGCATCAATTTAAGTCGTCGGAAGGGCTTGGAGGCCGGATATGAATCTTCGGAGCGAGGTAAGTCTTCTTTCTAACCTTGTGAGGGGTAATTTCCCCATAGGTGAACTAATTAAGTATGTTCTACTATTTGTGGGGGATACGTACGCACGAAATGATGAGAGTCCGTGCGTAGCTACTATTATGTTTATGTCCGGTAGTCTAGGACCCGAAAGCATGTTCTATTTTCCGTACTTGTAACATTATTGATGAAATAAAGTGTTTAAACCTTACCGAACTTGGAAAAATGGATTTCTGGAAAAAGATTTAAATACTATTTTTGTGACTTTTAAAAGAGAAATTTGTCATTTACTTGAGTATTTATTTTCCCGATGTAGTCGGGATGGACTGTCTGATTGTGCATGACTGTGTGTGACCGCTTCGCAATTTATATTCCGCGAGCGGGGTGATTTATTCCACTACTCTCATGGGAGCGGGTTGTACGCCACGGCGGGTTAATAGATGCATCTTTGGTTCGAGCCGTTCGACCCTTCGGCAGTGCACAATTTACTTTTATGTTGGTTCGGGCCGTTCGATCCTCGGCATTGCTTGCGCATGATATTTACTGCATACTTGCTGTAATTTTTACTTGATTACTGGCCTGGAGATTTTAAATTATCAACTGAAATGATGAGGATTTAAGAATATTAAATGTGAAAGAAGTTGTTACTTACTATTGCTACTTGTTAAGTTGCCTCGATATCCATGCTTAGTGTCACCCTGGATCATATTAATTTCACCTCTAGCAAGTGTCAAAGTCAACCCCTCGTCACTATCTCTTTGAGGTTAGGCGGGATACTTACTGAGTACACGTTATTTTTGTACTCATCCTACACTTGTTGTGCATATTTATTGCACAGGTGCATTCATCGCTAGTGGTCATGCTTGACGCAGTGATGTGGCTGACTTGGAGACTTAGACGAGGTGCACCATCCAGAGACGAATGCAGCTAGAAGAGTCTTCTTCAGATGTATTGTATTTATTTTTAGTTCCTTGTCCAGTTTGTATTTCGGACAAGTGTTGGAGTACATGTAAAATTCCTAGAAAATTTGCTCATGCAGTTGTGACATAGGGTTCTGGGATAATTATGGGATTTATTCACTATTTAAATTGCTAAATATTTTATTATTTAATTAGTGGAAGTTCGCTAATTATTATTATTTAAGAAAAGGAAAAAGGAATGACTTTAAGAATTTTTAAAAATAAAGATTTTATTAACTATTTAAATGATTGGCTTGGCCGACAGTGGTGTCCGGCGCCATCACGACCTTACTGGATTTTGGGTCGTGACAACGTGGTATCAGAGCACTAGGTTCCCTTAGGTATCACGAGTCATGAGCAAGTCTAGCAGAGTCTTGCGGATCGGTACGGAGACGTCTGTACTTATCTTCGAGAGGCTACAGGGCTGTTAGGAGTACTTCACTTCTTGATTCCTTATCGTGCGGTTTGATTCCTTTGAGGATTATGCCTACGTTTATTCTTACTCAATCTTACACGTCGCGAAGCGCTTGCTATGATCTAGAATTTGAGGAATTGTAACAGTACTACAGATATGGTGCATGAGGTTTTTCCGTGCACAGTTGGTTGGGATTATAGTCGTTGCTCCACGGGAGGATATTATGTTGTTTCAGCTCAATAGCTGCACTTCTAAGTGATTTGAGGTTATGCGCAGATTTAGTATGATGCCTATGAATGGTTATCGCGCGGTATTGATATGATGATAGGAAGCTTGCCCATGTGTTGGGACAATGAATGACTTGGGAGGAGGTCTTCTCGGAGCGTGATTTCGAGATTTTCATATTTTAGTTCCGGCGAAGGAAAGGCAATTGAACTATGAATGCTTAATTTGGGTTGAAATAATAATAAGACTTGGTGTTTTCGAGTGAGGTGGAATATTCATCTGTGATGTGGTATCGCTATTTTTGATCGAAAAGAATGTGTTAAGTTCGTCGGTGCTATGGTTTCTTCGGTGGCATTGGATCAGAATGTTGTGAAGTAATATTGAAGAAGTGGTTGTCAGAGGTCGTGGTGTGATGGTTCAGTATTGAATAAGTATGTCTAATAAAGGTGGCTCAAGAGATATGATCTTCGAAAAGGTTTAAAGTTGTGGTGATGTGCTGGTTTAACTGCTACAAAGATAGTTATTGGCCTAAGGTAATGACTGGGCAGCAAGGGATGAGGAAGGGCACATGGGAAGTGTCAGATGAGGGTTAAATTTCTAAAAGGGCAGGTGTAAGAAAGGGAAGTCAGGTAGTCGCTTGCAGGAGTGGGTTTAACCAACGTGGGGGAGTGGCAGCGTAGCATATGAGTTCTGTGGTAAGATAGATACACCTCTTAAGGGGAAGTTTGGAATGATTTGGGAGTTTTAGCGGATGACGATGGGGTCCACAGACTTAAATTGAAATATTGGCAATTTTGGCGGAAGGTTGGATACAACAGAGAGGAGTCGTTCGGGATGAAGAAGAATGCAATATAGCGGTGAGTTTGAAGATATTGTCGCGCATTTAGTAGATGTCCACGAGGAGCAGGCGGACTAGTAAAGTTGATAAATGAGGACGGGCATAGGATGGGGTATTGATGTCATAGAGATTGTGCAGTACAGCGTCGTTGGAAGGTGTCAGTTTGTAATTTCCGGAGGAGGGTTATCTCATGTGAGCAGGTTAACAGTCGTGTGGTTGGTAAGTTTCTGCGAGGAATTCTAGTAGTTGTTCGGTAGGAGACCGGATATGTTAATGATGCTAGAGAATTAGAGTATCTGTGGAATGGTTACAGGGAAATTTAGAAGAAGTCGACGGGTTGGTTGAGAAAGATCATGTCAGCAATGAAGAAAGAATTTTGGTGGGGTCCAAAGTGGTGCCAGGAGTAGCTTCAGGCTAAGTGGGAGAGTCCCACCGCCTGCGATTGGGTTGCAGATTATTTTCTCATGGGGTTGCGGATTGTCGGCGTATTGGAAAGTTATTGCAGCTAAGGGGAAATGAGTAGAATAATAATTGAGCATGGGATTTGATAAAGTTTTGCAAGGGTTGGCCTTGTTGAATCAGGTTTAGACTTTGGAAAGATTCAGGATTTATGAATAGTATAGAGGTAATTTACAATTGAAGGGATTCAGTCGGGTGCTTTATCAAGATGGGTGTTCTGTTGATTGATTTCCCAATGCACACGCAAGTGTACGTGGTCGACAAGTAATATAGGAATTGAAGTCCAGATATCGTACCCACAGGGACTTGTGATTAACTATCCACTAAACTAAACTCAAACAAATATTTAACTAGAATTAATCTAAAATAGTAAATCAAAAGATTAAATAGACAACTAACTTAAAGATGAATTCAAGGTAAATTGATATTCTAGAGTTATGGGTTGTTAAACAATCACGTTGAGTTTTCGACCTAAATCTTCTAATCAGGTTTATTGATTGACGAGGTTAATATTGCTCGTAGCCTTCTCCCGAAGTACAACTCGCCTATTCAAGTTAACCTAATGCCTATATTCCTATGGAATCAGGATTAACAAGAACGCATTAATAATTCTCGTATAATAACCAAGCAAGGCGATTAGGTATATTCCTATCCTAACCGCAAATCCGCTCCCCTGAAGGGTTAAGATCTTGCTCTACCCAATCTTATATGCAATCTAGAATTCCCTCTCCCGAGTTCAACCCTAGATTCGTAGATAGTATTCAATTGTGATCAAGCAATTGAATAATTAAGCACAAGATTGAATAAACAAACCAATTAAGATAAACAATAAGAATAATTCAAGCTTCAACTACAACATTCATGTAACACCCAATACTCTAGAACGACTACACTATAAAACTAAAAGAAGAGAAGAGAAGAAAAAAACTCAGTAGAATCCTCTGTCGAATCCCCAGTCGAAATTCTGCATAAGCCCCTTAATGTGATCTTTTTGGGTCTATTTATATGTTTAGAATGAACCCTAAACATCTCAAAGACTTCTATTCTAACT
>ML318941.1:0-10013 GCA_005239505.1 Nicotiana paniculata
GAGAAATAACCATCGTCCCCCACCTCCATATAATCAACGCCCGCCTCAAAACAGCTACCCATAAAATGCCTACCCCGGAGAGCCACCAAGGAGATTTAATTTCACTCCCATCGGAGAACCGTATTCCAGTCTCTTCCCAAAGTTGGTGCAGATGGGGCTCCTACAACCTGTACCTCCAAATGGGCAGAACCCCCAATCACCCTCATTTAGACGGGGTACCAGTTGTGCTTATCATTCCGGAGCAGAAGGGCACGTCACGGAGGACTGTTGGAATCTCAAGAGAGCCGTGGAAAATCTTATAGAACAAAAGAAAGTGGTTCTAAGGGACGAAGAAGGTCCCAATGTAACAAATAATCCACTGCCCGCCCACAATCATGGGCCCGTCATTGGCATGATTTGCGAGGACCGGGATTTTGATCCGGCTCTAAAAGCCATCATCGCCATAGCAAATGTAGAAAGAAAACCCAAGACAACACCCAATGCAGCCAAAGAGAAGAGAAAGAGAAACCCCGTCCCCCAAGTCATGGAACAGACTGAGACTGGGATAAACAAGGGACCCTCCAAAGATGCTGTCCTTTACATCCCGAAAGCACGCAGGAAAGAGCAGAGTGTTTTGAGCCCTCCCAGAAGGTTGCNCGGACATATGCGGCGCGGGGGCCAATAATTTCACCCAGGCTGAATGAGCCCGTGGTTATTAACCGCGCGTTGCAAACCCCCATAAAGAATACTACTTCCGTCCCATGGAACTACTGCGGGATAGTGGTGACATAAAAAGGGAAAGAGATTACCGGGGAAACAGGCGATGTAAACTCTTCAGAGAAATACTTCGACCCGGAAAAGCTAAACAAAAGCAAGAAAATGTTTCCCCTCCAAAAGGCCAGTCAGTGCTGGAGAGGCAGAGGAATTCTTCAAGAACATGTGAACCTCTGAATACGCCATAATCGAAGAGCTCAGGAAATCCCCCGCCCAAGTTTCTCTTCTATCCTTGTTGATGAATTCGAGTAAGCATCAGAAGATCCTGATCCAAACCCTCAACGAAACATATGTTCCGGCCAACACCACTATCGAACAAATGGAGAGGATGGCAAAACGATTTTTTGAGGTCAACCGATTTCGTTCAGCAAGAATGATTTGCCCCCGGAGGGAGCCACCCACAACAAAGCTCTCCGCCTAACTGTTAAATGTGAGGGTTACTACGTGAAGAGAGTTATGATGGATGGTGGGTCTGGGGTTGACATTTGCCCTCTATCAACCTTACAAAGAATGGAGATCGGGACTGAAAGAATCAGGCCCAACAATGTGTGCGTCCGTGCATTCGATGGTGTCAAAAGGGACACGATCGGGGAGATTGATCTGATTTTGACAATCGGCCCTGTAGACTTCGAAGTAACATTCCACGTCATGGATATGGATACTTCCTACAATTATCTCTTGGGAAGACCTTGGATTCATGCGGCAGAGGCAGTGTCGTCCACTCTCCACCAAATGGTTAAGTTCGAATATGAGGACCAGGAAATCGTGGTCCATGGGGAAGACGAGCAATCTATTTACAGGGACCCGTTAGCCCCATGCCTGGAAGCAAGAGAGGGCATCGAGCACATAGTCTACCAGGATTTCGAGATTGTGGTTGCAGACCAACATGAGGAAGGGACTCCATGCCCTCAACCCTTCCTATCAAAAACATCAATTATGGTCGCCAACGACATGATCAAACATGGGTACACCCCCGGAAAAGGGCTTGGGGTGTCCTTGCAAGGCATCAAAGAACCCGTCACCTTGCCTGTCAAGAAAAAGTTCTTCGGCATAGGGTTTCATGCTACCCCAGACGATGAACGTTGGGCTGACCAACGCAAGAAAAATGGTTGGGTATTGCCCCAGCCAATCCCACATATCACCGCATCATTTACCAAGCCAAAATATGTGGAAGAAGAAGAAGAGGTTTTCATAGCCGAAGAAATAAAAGAAATATGCGGAGCAATGAGGCAAATGTTGTATGAGGCCCATATGGTCCAACCAGAAGAGGGCTCCAGCACTGCTGAAGTACAATATATGGGACCTGATGCCAAGTTGCAAAACTGGGAGGCTACTCCATTCCCCATTCGGCGGGAGTCTCGGTAGTTCAGCTTTTGCCATCTTTTCTGCACTATGAGTTATTTCAGGGTGTAACTCAAGTTTAAGTTCTTGCCTTTAAATTTTCGATGTAAACCCTCCTATGTTCAAAATTCAATGAAATGAAATCAAGATTTCATCGTCTACTATTTCTCTCTGATTTTTGTCTACTTTTCTTATTTTTCAGTCCTAATAATGCGGCTTTAAAAAACATGACATGCTTGCGGACTCCCTGCTCTGATCCTAATACATCGTCTAGCCTCGAAAAAATGAATCAAGAACTGGAATATGACGAAGAAGAGGCTTTCAGGGAAATAAATCGAGAGTTAGAACAAATCGAGAATAAGCCTAAGCCGAATTTAAACGAAACAGAACCTGTTAACTTGGGCAGTGAAGAAGAGATTCGAGAAACCATGATAAGNTGGGGAACATATTGTTACCGAGTTATTCCGTTTGGTTTAAAGAATGCTGGGGCTACTTATATGAGGGCCATGACTTCCATATTTCACGACATGATGCATCAGGAGATTGAGGTATACGTGGATGACGTGATCGTTAAGTCCAAAACCCAAAACGACCATGTGCAACATTTGAGAAAATTCTTCGAACGCCTGCGCAAGTATAATTTAAAGTTGAACCCAGCCAAATGCGCTTTCGGAGTTCCATCCAGAAAATTACTGGGATTTATAGTCAGTCGACGGGGCATCGAGCTGGATCTGACAAAGATAAAATCCATCCGGGACCTCCCGCCCCCGAGAACTAAGAAGGAAGTTATAAGTCTGTTGGGTAGGTTGAATTACATCAGCAGGTTCATCGCTCAGTTGACCTCAACATGTGAGCCCATATTCAAACTATTGAAAAAAGATTCGGCCATCGAGTGGATAGACGAATGCTAGGGCGCTTTTGACAAGATCAAAGAATATCTATCAAACCCACTGGTGTTAGTCCCACCAGAACTAGGGAGGCCTTTGTTCCTATACCTGACGGTGCTAGAAAATTCCTTTGGGTGTATTCTCGGGCAACACGATGCGACCGGAAGGAAAGAACAAGCCATTTATTACTTAAGTAAGAAATTCACAAGCTACGAGGCCAAATNGAATTTGATATTGTCTATATCACTCGCACGACTATAAAAGTTCAAGCATTGGCCGATCATCTAGCCGAAAATCTGGTCGATGACGAATACCAACCTTTAAACACTTATTTTCCGGATGAAGAAATCAATTCCGTTGAAGTAATCTCGGAAGGTGCTGACACCTGGAAAATGTTTTTCGACGGAGCGGCCAACGCGAAAGGTATCGGGATAGGGGAAATCTTGATTTCACCCANTGGTCATCAAGCAGGCTCAGGGAGAGTGGGAAACTCGAGATGTCAAACTCCTTCCCTATAGGCAGCATGTGGAGAATCTCAATAAACGATTCAAAATCGTCGAGTTCAGGTATATTCCTTGGTGCCATAACAAGTTAGCAGATGCCTTGACCACTCTAGCTGCAATCCTACCCTATCCAGGTAATGTTCGCATAGACCCGTTGGAGATCCAAATCAAAGAGCGAGATGGTTACTGCAACACAGTCGAAGTAGATTCCGACGTCCCACCATGGTATCATGATATTAAAAGGTTTTTAAAGACTAAAGAATATCCTGAGCAGGCCAACGGAGACCAAAAGAGAACCATCCGGAGGCTCGCCAGCAGTTTCTTCCTAAGTGGGGAATTACTGTACAAAAGGACACCGGATTTAACTCTGTTAAGATGCGTAGACGCCAAAGAAGCCGAAAAAATCATGGGCGAGGTCCATTCAGGAGTATGCGGTCCCCACATGAATGGGTACGTCCTCGCAAAGAAAATCTTGCGGGCTGGATATTATTGGATGACCTTGGAGAAAGATTGCTTCGGTTTCGTCCGGAAGTGCCATAAGTGTCAAATACATGGCGACCTAATCCATGCGCCACCTTCAGAACTGCATCCCATGTCAGCACCCTGGCCATTTGTTGCTTG
Source organism: Nicotiana paniculata (assembly GCA_005239505.1). Lineage (NCBI taxonomy): Eukaryota > Viridiplantae > Streptophyta > Magnoliopsida > Solanales > Solanaceae > Nicotiana > Nicotiana paniculata. Next base: position 4,106 of record ML318941.1, read on the forward strand.
GGGAATGGATGTCATTGGGCCAATCGAGCCAAGGGCCTCAAACGGGCACAGATTCATCTTGGTCGCTATCGACTATTTCACGAAATGGGTCGAGGCCGTCACGTTCAAAGCTGTCACTAAGAAAGTGGTAGTGGATTTCGTGCACACTAATATCATCTGTCGTTTTGGTATCCCAAAAACTATCATCACCGACAACGCCGCAAATCTAAACAGTAACTTGATGAGAGAGGTGTGTGAACAGTTCCAGATAACACACCGCAACTCGACCCCTTACCGACCCAAAGCGAACAGTGCAGTTGAAGCAGCAAACAAAAACATCAAGAAAATACTCAGGAAAATGATTCAAACATCTAGACAATGGCACGAAAAGTTTCCTTTTGCATTATTAAGATACCGCACGATCGTGCGTACGCCGGTGGGAGCTACCCCTTACCTATTGGTTTATGGCACAGAAGCCGTGATACCCGCCGAAGTTGAAGTTTCTTCCCTTCGGGTTATTGTCGAAGCAGAAATTGAAGACAATGAGTAGGTCAAAACCCGACTAGACCAATTAGCTCTGATCGATGAAAAAAGAATGGCTGCAGTATGCCACGGACAATTATACCAACAAGGAATGGCCCACGCTTATAACAAGAAAGTGCGACCTAGGAACTTCGAGGTAGGGCAACTCGTTTTAAGACGTATCCTCCCACACCACGAAGAAGCGAAAGGAAAATTCCCCCCAAATTGGAAAGGTCCATACATCATAAGGAAATTGTTACCAAAAGGAGCGTTATACCTAGGAGACATCGAAGGAAATGACCCCGAAACGGCTGTCAATGCAGATGCCGTCAAAAGGTACTACGTTTGATCCCCTATATACATCGGTAGGTGTTCTCCGGTTGGGATGACGAAGGATTTCATTCTCGCTACCCAAACACTATTACCCATTTTGCAAACCTTTTTAGCCAGTTACCCTTCTTCGATTACCCTCTTTGGAACCCGAAAGTGTTAGTGAAAAAAAAAACGAAACAAAAACAAGATTTTTCCTGAACTACGTTCGACTTGATTCCGAAAGGATACGTAGGCAGACTCTCCCTGGGGTTCAGTCACACCAAAACAAAAATTTCACGTTTCCCCTAGAGTTTAAACTGGGGCAAGTGCTATGATCAGCGACGTTTGCGCATGAAAGTTTCCAAAGCTATAGCTCAATCCAAATTCTTTTCGCCAAAAACCCTGTTCAAGCCCTTCCGATCAATCGACATAAATGTCCAAAATTGGAAATACAGTTGCTCGGAGCAGATACAAGCNTAAGGTTTCTAGATCTCGAGGTGACGGTTGTGATGAATTTCTTAGAGTCGGACGGTTTACACGGATCAGGAATTTAATCCAAATGGCATGTCATGTTCATTGAAGTCTGCATGCACTCCAGATAAGTCCTTTTTTCCTTTCCCCGGAAGGGACACCTTTTGTTTAAATTCGTTGTCCATCCTGTCATTTATTTTTCTTTTGAATCCCTTCAGTCTAACTCTGTCCTGAAACTAAGGCAAAGAAAAGATGGCAAGACTGATTTACAGGGCTCTCATTTGACACGGGCTAATATGCAAAAGGCACCCAGCCTCGTCAGGGACATCGAGTCGATCCCGACTGGCCGAAGCGGTCGATATTTCAAACTTTAAGCTGTGAAAGGAGGAAATCAAATTGAAGTTCCTATAAGGGCGATTAAAGTTGAAAGGTTGATCCCCGCGTGGCTAACCATCTTGGCAAGGTTTGAAAAGCCGAAATATTCCAAATGACCTAAAGTTACAGTTGGAAGAAAAGTCAGAAATGAAAAGCTAATAAAGGCGAAATAAAGTTGGAAAGGTTAAGTCCCACACGACTAACCGTCGCAGCAGAATTTGAGGGTCCAAAACTCCTCCCCAATACTCTGAAAATCCAAAAGAAAAAGCAAGTGAAAAGCCCACAAAGGCAAAATAAAATGTTGGGTTCCACGTGACCGATCACCATGGTATATGGAAATCCAAGGCCCCTGGGATTAGAGATGAAACCCAATCCCCAGCAAGAAAACAAGCAATCAAGTGATTGAGATCTCCGTCAAAAGAACTGAGATCAAGCAGCTGAAAATCAAGGCCGCAAAACCAACCATCGTTTCAAACTAACGAATGGTTCTTTGCTTGAAAATAGGAAACAAGAAACAGGTGCAAAAGCAACCGTGCAAAACGCAGATGCAATAAAGAGGAATCGCGCAAGAGCTAAAAGGAACTCTGCAGCATTGACTCCAAAGAAAGGGAAGTTTCCTCCAAAAAGCTTTTCCCGCGTATATAAAAAAATAATAATAATAATTAAAAAAAAAAAAAGAAAGAAGAAATGAAGTTGAATGTGATGCGACCCTAAAAGTAGCATAGGATCCTCAACCCCTGGCCAAACATTTTTCAACCAAGGATACCCCAGTCCTCAGTTGATGCCAACATAGGGTCCCGCACCCAAGCAGACACCGGCATAACCTGGTGATCTCTCTCTTTTTTAGGCAACGACATAACCTGTTGACCTCCCGGACACCGGCATAACCCGGTGATCCTTCTGACAACAGCATAACTTGTTGATCACTTCCAAACACTAGCATAACCCAGTGATCTCTTTTTATTAGGCAACATCATAACCTGTTGACCTCCCGGACACCGGCATAAACCGGTGATCCTTCTGACAATAGCATAACCTGTTGATCACTTCAGACGCTGGCATAACCCAGTGATCTCTTTTTCAGGCAACGGCATAACCTGTTGACCTCCCCGGACACCGGCATAACCCGGTGATCCTCCTGACAACAACATAACCTGTTGATCACTTCAAACACTGGCATAACCCAGTGATCTCTTTTTCAGGCAACACCATAACCTGTTGACCTCCCGAACACCGGCATAACCCGGTGATCCTTCTGACAACAGCATAACCTGTTGATTACTTCACACACTGGCATAACCCAGTGATCTCTTTTTCAGGCAACACCATAACCTGTTGACCTCCCGAACACCGGCATAACCCGGTGATCCTTCTGACAACAGCATAACCTGTTGATTACTTCACACACTGGCATAACCCAGTGATCTCTTTTCCAGGAAACAGCATAACTTGTTGACCTCCTCAGATACCGGTATAACCCGGTGATCCTCCTGACAACAGCATAACCTGTTGATCACTTCAGACGCTGGCATAACCCAGTAATCTCTTTTTCAGGCAACAGCATAACCTGTTGACCTCCCAGACACCGGCATAACCGGGTGATTCTTCTGACAACAACATAACCTGTTGATCACTTTAGACACTGGCATAACCCAGTGATCTCTTTTCCAGGCAACAACATAACCTGTTGACCTCCCCGGACACCGGCATAACCCGGTGATCCTCCTGACAACAGCATAACCTGTTGATCACTTCAGACGCTGGAATAACCCAGTGATCTTTTTTTTCCAGGCAACGACATAACCTGTTGACCTTCCCGGACACCGGCATAACCCGGTGACCCTCCTGACAACAACATAACCTGTTGATCACTTCAGACACTGGCATAACCCAGTAATCCCTTTTCAAACAACAGCATAACATGTTGATCCTTCCCCAGACACCGACATAACCTGGTGATCGTTTCTTGACGGAAACATAACCTGTCGATCTTTTCCAACATAGGGTCTCCGGTCCCTAGTTGATTTTACTTTTTAGGCATAGGGTATCCACGCCCTAGTCTACAAATAATTCCGGGTGCACTACCCTGGCCTTTCGCCGTTTTCAATAATAAAGTAGTATAGATTTTCTTGCAATAACTCACAAGATTCCCCTAGTGAAAAGTAGGGAAGAAATTTTGTTCGTTCATTTTGATTTTGTGCAGATTACGTGGGAACCCGAGACAACCAAAAGAATAAGTTTCGATCCAAAATAACAAAACAAAAAGAAAAGAGGGAAGATTGAATCCAAAAGTGCAGATATGGAGAATATATGGACTATTTAGGACGAGATTGAAGTCATCAGTTCGGTATATCCTGCCTTGGTCCGAAAAGCGAAGAGACGAAACCAACGCTTGCGGCTAACAAACATCAAGATCCGGGTCAGAGTTAGCAGAAGATCAAGACTCAAGAACAGGTCTTACATAGGGACCTTGTAACTAGCAGATGATAGGTTTAGTTTAGTCTGTTGTTTTGTTTACTTTGGGTGTAATAAGGAGCTCAGCAAGCAGTAAGAGGCAGCAACAGCAACAGCAGTAAAATCACAGTTTTCCGGTAGTCCCAGCTACCAAAACTTCCAGAACTACACTGACCTGATTCTTTTATAACCAAGGATATGTAGGCAACCTTTGAAGAAGGATTCGGTCAAACTTTTCAAAAAAAACGCTTCACAATGGAACATATGAATGGGTGAAAGTCGTTCATTGCCGCTCATTTGTCTTTGCCCGAAAACTCTTCGTGCTTCCGAGCAAAGAGGGGCAGCTGTGAGCATGTGATTTTTACTCGTCGTATCGTCCTATAAAAATCCCAATAAATCAATTGATTTTATGAATATTGGTGGATTTTTCAGAATTATTTGCATTGTTTGCATATCCATAATTCATCTTTCAAAATCGTTGAAAATTTTGCATTATGAAGTTATTAGTTATAATTAATTAAATAATAGACAAATGACGAGTACTTAACGTAATGTAGTTTTTAACAACTATTTACTATAAAAAATGAATCATTTTATTCGATAAATCATAGATTTAATTAAGAATATATAATTGGTTGTTCTATTCCTAATTAATATGTAAATATATGAAAAATAAGGTTTGAAATTAATTGTTACATATTTTGATTAAGTTAGAGTTTAATTTAATTAGAATAATTAAGTTAACTAACTAAGAAAACAAAATCGGACCTGGGCCAAGAAAGACCCAGGACCAAACCCAATCCCTTGAAACTACCCAGTCCAACCCAGCCCAAACCCATTACTCGGCCTGCCCCAGCCTAACCAAACGACACTGTTTTGGTCTAGTCGATTAAATCCTGGCCATTGGTCGAAATAGATCGAACGACCAGGAACTCACCCCCTCTAAACTATATAAATGTCCTAACCAAACCCCACCCCCCTCATTTCACCAAATCCTAACCCCCATCCCCTCCGTCTCTCTCTCTTCTGTATAACCAAACCCTAGCCGCCCCAGAATCCCACCGCCGTCCGGCCACCGGACCTTCTCCAATCGCCCCCAAACTCGCACCAGTTAATCCTCATCCTCCCCTCAACCCCGTCCTGTTATTAGTTTCTTCAAAAACCACCCCAAAAAACCCCAATCTTAGATCTAAGAATCCATAAACCCTAATTCACCCATGCTGACTGACTCAGAAACCTGCAATAGCTTCTACCTATATGGATCGGTAGCTCCCGTTGAGGGCTATTGATTCATGTGGGTTGAAGTTGTTTTCAAACCCCGTTGAAGTCCGGCAAGGTCCGGCGACCTTCAATTTTCCCAGGCCAAGTACCTTTAACGCGTATCTCCTCTCCTCTTTATTGTTTCTATACACCATTAAGACAAAAATCATGCTAATCACTGTTTTCATTCATGTTTTTATGCTCAATCTGTTAATATCTTCTTTTAATTTTTTCTGTTTTCTTCTGAATTTGCATGCGTTGATTAGGTAGCATCCATGTTTAGGTTTTAAGATTTTCTGCCTATTTCTCTATTAAAAGTTAATTACGAATAGTTAGTTTAATTGATTCATATTCAGGTTATTCAGATTGTTTGTTTACTGTTTTTCCCCAAGTGATATGGCCTCCTTTTCGATTATCTTCTTCCCTGCTTACCTGAATAGGTTAAATTAGGTTAGTCGATTGATTGTCGAGTAATTAGGTTAGTACTTGATTCTGAACCAGTGAACGGTCATGAATCAATCAAGGTGACAAAATT
>ML318942.1:0-78414 GCA_005239505.1 Nicotiana paniculata
CTCAGTAAGTTGATTGTAATTTGGTAGAAGTTCTTTTGGTCAGTTAGGTAAGGAGCTGAACAACAATTAGTTTGCCTGAGTTAAATCAATTAATCTTAGTATCATTTGGTATGATACAATAGTGATTAGTCATCTATCTCTATTAGCTATCCACTATTTATACATATTTTACACATAGTATACATATATTAAGTAAGGGTACTAAACATGACAACATCGNAACCTCATTGAAACGATAACGATAAGCATATGTACAAATCGATAATTAATTATCGACAAGGGACAAAATCGAATCGATAAATCGAATACACACCCCTAGAATAGATATTCATGGATTACTTGCTCTAAAATGCCACTTTTTCCGTTAAATCTTAGTTCTATTTTTTTTTAAATTGTCAGTTTTTTATTATTTTGTTATTTGGAAATAATTTTTATTTAGCCTTGAGTAATATTTTAAATTACAATACTCATGAAGTTTATTAAATATTAAATTTTAGAGAGACAAATTGAATAGTTCGGTAATATATTTTAAGAAATCATGATTTTTTAATTCTTTGAAAGATAAGACGTTGTAGTTGATTTTTATCTCATAATAACTTTTATACCATTAATTATTAAAATTTATTTTAAAAAATGCTAGATATTTTGGTTTCTATGAATTTTAAATCCTTTTTAATTTTTTTAATCTTTTGATGTACTTAATATTTTTTTTATGATTATTATGCTATTTATTATTTTATAAACTAAAAATATTTAAAGATCCATGGGATATACGCCCCATGTCTCGGGGTTTATGCCCGCCCCTCTTAAGGTAAAATGCCCCCCCACACGACCGCCATTAAAACACTATTAAAATACTAAAAGGTATTCTTGTTTACCGTAAAAATGGTAATTACAATTTTATTTGATGTCGTGGTTCTAAAAATATGTGATTTATTTTAATACTAGTTGTTTAGGCAATAGATGCTAAGTGAGAGTTAAGAAAAATGAGATAAGAGCAAAGGATAATGGAATTATGCAAACCGAGCAGTTATGAGACGGGGTCTCGAGCTTGGTCGAAATAGGGCCTCGGGGTCGAGCTCGAGAGCTTGACAGAGGGCGGTCGATGAAGATACAACAATATTGAGGGCCTCGAAGATGGCCTCTTTATGATCAATAATGAGCAACAAGTGAAGAAAACTTAATGAACACAATAAATAGAAAGCAATAAATCAACGGAACAATTGCAGAGAATGTTTGAGTTAGGGAGCAGAGGACGTTCTTGTTCTTCTATTAAATATCATATCCCTTACAAAATGACAAGGGTCCCCTTTATATAAGAGAGGGAATCCCAACATAGTACATGTGTAATTATTACAAAGATAAATAGTTGGTACAACTATTTAATGTCACAGTACAGACTTGTACTATTCTTGCGGACTTGGTCAGCTTTAACCACGTGCCTTTTGGGAATTTCCCGCTTTTCCATGATGATCTTCGATCTTTACCCTGCCTCAAGCTATATCGATCCCTTGAAATACTTCCTCGAGGAATGCACCTCGGGGTTGCACTTCGGATTCTGCTTCGATACAATCGAGGCCGGGGATTGGAACGCTGTAGAAGCCTTAAAATTGGCTCCTCGGTTTTACCGTATACAGATAGTCCCGCGTTTCTTGGAATGAAAAGACAAGAAACGATTTGAATTCACCAACTTTTCAATGCCTCCATCATTCTGTTAGTCATGTCATGTAAGCGGCTGATGGGGTAGGAGAGATGCCAAAAAGCCATATTTGCACAGTTCTTGAAAAGACTCAAATTTATTACGGCCGTCGTCTGTCTTTTGGCTTTCCTCAACGCGCACGGTTGGACCATATAAGTTCTCCTTCTCCTGCCCCTTATCTTTCATTACTTCTTCTAACCCTTTAAAAAGAGCTCCCATTACTTCTTTCTTGATCAGCTTTCTCTCGTTTCCTTTGAAATCTTTCAGCAGGAAGGACGAAGGCCTCCAAAAACTATTCCACGAGATGATAAAGCCTCATCATCTTCATGTTCCTCTAAGGGTATGGAAACAGTACCCCCAAGTCTCGAGGAATGCATCCCTGGACCCTGCAAAACAACTTTAAGGCCGACAAACCTTCTTCGAAGCCGGGACAGTGTGAACCCATATCCTGGTATGTTAGCCTAATAACCAACATCGAGAAGGTGAAGGCCGACTGCCGCTGGGGAGATGCGGTGCAAGTGGATATTCCCCTCTCGGGAGGAAGACATAACAACCCATAAAGCCGGCTTTCTCAGTGTATACACATATCCATTTACCCTAGGCCCGGTAGGGCCGTCTTCACCGTTGATATACCCCGTGGTTCTCGATTTCTGCAAGCAATATCAAGTGAGACTCTGCCAGATTCATCCATCGTTTTGGCATACTGTTTACATGATTAGGAATTTTGCAAATATAGTCGAGGGGTTGCCTTTTACCCTCGACTACCTGATTAGAATGTACAGCCCCCGACTTCACTGGGGTGGTCTAATTAAACTTCAACGCCGGGCCACAAAGGTTTTCTTTGCTTGTACCGATGAAAGGCAAGGACAAAGGGTGGATGAGCCTCTTTCTTCGAGTTAGGACCTCGGATTTGATTCCTGTCAAAATGATGCCATTCCCTGAGGAATGGAATATGAATCGTAAGTTAATACTTTAATTGAGCTTTTTTCGTTTTCCTTTGTACAAACTTCCCCTTGAACTAACTCTCTTTGATGATGCAGTTATTGCGTGGTATCCCGATGCGGTTAAGGATCTCTCAAGTTGGGTTCGCCATCTCGATTCGACCTGCCAGTATGCTGAGGGCGTATGGCGCGACCTGGCCAAGGGCTGATGGGAAGCTAAAAATCATGGTGGGGCCTTTCCTCTTGCAATACCGGAGTTCTTTAAAAGAGACACCCCTTGAATATATTCTAACTTTTTATGTTCTGTGCTTATGCAGGCCTAGGGGAGGCCTATTTGATGAGAGAAACATCGCCTGGGGAAGCATATATCCCAAAACCAAATGAGGAGAAGAAGAGAAAGAGGGAATCGCCGACTGAGTCCTTGAAGCCGAAGAGGGCTATAGTGCAAAAGTCTAAGGCTGACTCCGTGGCCTTAAACGAGAAAAATGATTTCCCGATATCTCCCAAATGAAGTGGAAGCGTAACTGCTTCGGCTTTTGCTGAGCCGATGACTGTTGAGTCGAGGGCTTCTAGACCAGAAGTTGATGATTCCATCCCTCCTCGGGCCGAAGAGGTTTTCGATGATTGGTCGGATGATGTCCCTGAGCTGGTTGACAGCCAAAATATTCCCCGGGCCGAAGGGCACTCGGTAGATGAGTTACGGGAGCCTAGTTGTGAGCCGAAGGCCCCGATCGATCTAGCCGGGGTTATTGATGTAGGTGATTATCCACCGGTTCCAACATTTTCCCCGAGGGAGGCACGAGATGCCCATAATATAGGATCTTCCGACGTGGGGGCGCCTTTCGGAGGGAAAGACGTAATTGAAGGGCTCTTTTCTATGGCCGAGAAGAATCCCGAACTTAACGCCTCACTAATTTTCGAGGAAGTCGAAAGGCTCTACAAATAGGTAATTTCTTCGTCGATTTCTTCGAGCTTTGATCATTATTATTTGACTCTCCTTCCTTTATGCTTTCAGGTGAAAGTGCTTTACAATCAGACCACTGCCAAGTTTCAGGCTGAGCTGACCCATTACAAGGGGGAGTGTAGGAGGTTTTCATAGGAGGCGGACGAGCTCAGGGCTCTTTTTGCCAAAAGCGAGGAAGAAGTGCTTGACCTCCGAGCTCATTTAGAAACGGTATCTCAGGAACGGAGCGATCTTGATGAACAGGTAACATAGCCTTCGTATGTTTTGTTTTTGTTCTTGCCCGATCTCAACACTTAACACTTTCAGGCTGATCTTTGCAGCTTAAGGAGAAAGATGCCCTGATGGGGGAAGGATTCAGAGCCAGGGATGTTGAGATCCTTGGATTTAAGCAGTATGCGAACGAGATAACCTTTGAGAGAGACACCCTCCAAGGGAAGTTATCCTCGATTGAGCATCGCCTTGGGGATGCAAGGGCTGAGAGTAGTAAGTATAAGGACCTCTACGCGGAATCAGTCACCACACTATCTTTAATTAAGGCTGAAGTTGACGAGCTCATAACCTCGTACAAAGACGATGCTGCTGCTGCAAACGCCCACGCCAGGAAAGCAGCTGAAGAGGCCGAGCTTGAACTTGACCGAGCCTTGGATCATTCCCGATTAAGGTCTCAGAGGTAGGATCACAAGGATATATATGCGGGGGGCCTCGATTTATCTACTGAGATCGAGAGGGTGAAGACCCTAGAAGAGGAATCGGCGGCCCTGCTTGCTTCTGAAGATGATGAAGATGAAGGCGAATTCCACGAGGGGGAAGAGGCCGTTGAAGACCTGGGGGCCGAGGGCCAAGCCGCTGAAGGCATAATCTCTGAGGGAGCCGTAGAAGGCAGACCCTAGCGGTAGATTAGGTTTCATTTGTTCTTTTTCCTTTTGCAAGGGCTCCGACTTTGAGCTTTGTAAATATGCTTTGTGAACCTTTATCATATATAAAAGGACTTGCGTTACTCCTTGTTTTTTCTGGTTTCTTGGAATGGACTTTGATGCTTGTTGATGATTAGTCCGATGAATTGGACATCGAAATGAAACCCTTGAGATTATAAATTGGCCCTGTGGATTTTTAATCTGGCCCGTAGGCTCTTACGCATTGGCCCTTAGGTGTTTTAGGTTGGCCCGTAGGCTCTTACCTGTTGGCCCTTAGGCGCTTTTTTAGTTAACCGTTTAGGGCTCAGTCTTCGAGTCGGGTTTTGACTCAAGCTCATCGACCCTTAGGTTTTTTATCGGCCCTGAGACTCTTTAGGCTGGCGCTTAGGCTCTTACACATTGGGTCGGTATGATCTTTAATATGGCTGGCGCTTGAGCTCTTATGCATTGGCCCTTAGGCGTTTTAGACTGGCCCGTAGGCTCTTACGCATTGGCCCTTAGGCGCTTTTATAGTTAACCGTTTATGGCTCAGTCTTCGAGTCGGGTTTCGACTCGAGCTCATCGACCCTTAGGTTTTTTAAATCGGCCTTGAGGCTCTTTAGGCTGGCGCTTAGGCTCTTACGCATTGGGTCGGTACGACTTTTAATATGGCTGGCGCTTGGGCTCTTACGAATTGGGTCGATACGACCTTTAATATGGTTGGCGCTAGGGCTCTTACGCATTGGGTCGGTACAACCTTTAACATGGTTGGCACTTGGGCTCTTACGCATTGGGTCGGTATGACCTTTAATATGGCTGGCGCTTGGAATCTTACGCATTGGGTCGGTACGACCTTTAACCAGTTCTTTTCGAAGTAATTAGAGGCCTGTGATTTTATGTCAATGGTCGGACATCTCCGAGTCGCGATATTTTGGCCGGAGCCTTATGACCATAGCCATTGAATTTGGCTATAGCCTTTTAGTCCCCAAGTGAGATAACCTAGGCGTCTATATCGAGGGTATGCCTTTTTAGGGGTCTTACAAATTCGAATATATAGCCTTGAATTTGATATCGGGATTATGCCTTTTTAAGGTCTTACAAATTTATACATGCCTTTCTTGGGGTCTTACAGATTTAATATTGCCTCGTGGAGGTCTTACAATTTTGATATTGCCCCATGGAGGGCTTACATTGGGTCTTCATGGAGGGATTATGAGCTCGAAGTTGACGACCCTATGGTCTTATAGCTTCGAGTTTTTGATGACTCGATAGGGTGACTATCGATGACAGTCCCCGGGACATCGAAAGTTTTTGGCTTTGGAACCGTTCCTTGTGAAAATAGCAAATTTTTTGGTGTTGCCTCACTGAGGTCTTATAAACTTGATACTGCCTCATGGAGGTCTTAGATTGTTGATATTTCCTCATGGAGGGCTTACATTGGTGCCTCATGGAGGGCTAATGAATTTGAACAAGCCTTGTTGAGGTCTTACAGACTTGACGTTGCCTCGTTGAGGGCTTACAAGTTTGAGCATGCCTCGTCGAGATCTTACAGATGCGATATTGCCTCGTTGAGGGCTTATGAGCTCGAAGTTTCCGGCCCTGAGGTCTTACGGCTTCGAGTTTTTGGTGTCAGTCCCCGAGTGTTCGGGAAATTTCTGGCCCTGGGGCCGTTTCTTGTGGAAATAGAAAACTTCTTTGAAGCGCGGAGTGTTTTAATGATAAAAGATTCTCCTTTGATTACTTGGTACAAGTATACATGTTTTCACCATCGAGTTTTCGATTATTCTACTTGGACACGGTTCATTCGACCATTTAGTCCTATACATCTTTCTCCTGTTGAGACCCTCTTTGGCATATTTTAATTTCCTCGAGGAGGTAATCTCCCGGGGGGGATAACCCTTAGCATTTGAGGTCGATTGAAGAGAAGCCTTGAATACTTGTTGATTTCTCCTTATGTAGCATACATATGTTGCCTCGTTAAAAACCTCGTCGGTAAAACCCATTTGGGATAAAATCCGATACGAGGGAAAAAGAGCGCAACACATGTTTTTAAAAACCAAGGTCTTCAAGTCGAAGGGTGTTGCGTTGTCTTCCATCGGACACCTGTAAAAAATTATTGTGAAACACAAAATGAAAAGGGAGAAAGTTATACCTGAGCAATAATAACTCTTGAGCATTGATATGTTCCAATTGTTTGGAAGTTGCTCGCCTTCCACGGTCCCGAGTTTGTAGGACCCTTTGTCGATTACTCCGAGGATGCGGTACGTTCCTTCCCAGCTTGGTCCCAGCTTCCCTTCACTAGGGTTTCGAGTGTTTAGGGTGACTTTTCTGAGGATTAAGTCCCCGACTCCAAAATGTCGGAGGTTATAGTACCTTTCTCCTGTTATAGTACCTTTCGATCCTTTGTTTTTGGGCGGCTATCCGTACCAGTGAAGCTTCTCACTTTTCATCTAATAGTTCGATGGTTGTAGTCATGGCCTCATTGTTTGAGTCCTCGGTGGTATGTCGTAATCTGGCATTTAGCTCTCTGACCTCGACCGGTATCAAAGCCTCAGACCCATATACCAAAGAGAATGACGTCTCTCCTGTGCTCGACTTAGAGGTTGTCCAATATGCCCATAGCACCTCGGGAAGCATCTCTCTCCATTTTCCTTTCGCATTTTCTAACTTCTTTTTCAAGTTTTGGATGATGTTCGTGTTTGTGGACTCGGCCTGACCATTTGCACATGGGTGGTAGGGCGTTGATAGGATCCTTTTGATTTTGTGATCTTCGAAAAATTTGTTACTTTGCCTCCGATGAACTGCTTCCCGTTATCACACGTTATCTCGGAAGGGATCCCGAATCGACATATGATGTGATCCCAGATGAAGTCGATGACTTCTTTTTCTCTTATCTTCTCGTAGGCATGTGCTTCCACCTATGTTGAGAAAGTAGTCAGTCATAAATAGAATAAATCTAGCTTTACCTGGCGCCATTGGTAGGGGACCGGCGATGTCCATTCCCCATTTCATGAACGACCATGGGGTAAGACTGAATGTAGCTGTTCACCGGGTTAGTGGATCATTGGTGAAAATCTTTGACACTTGTCGCATTTTCGGACGAATTCTTTGGTGTCCCTTTCCATGTTGTCCCAATAGTAACCTGCTCTGATCACTTTTTGGATTAAGGAATCAACACCAGAGTGATTTTCGCAGGTGCCCTCGTGGATTTCTCAGAGCAAGTAATCGGTGTCTCCCGGCGCCAAGCATACTGCTAGGGCCCATCGAAGGTTCTCCTGTATATAGTTACGTTCTCGTCAAGTGAAAATCGATCTGCTTTGGTCCAAAGGGCCCTTGATTCTTTTGGGTATGTGGATAGCTTCCCACTTCCCAAATAATCGATGTACCTATTTATTCAATCCTATGTCAGGCTGGTGGAGTTGATTTCGGCATGGACTTCTTTAATCATCGATTTGGATAGCTGAACAACAACCCCGAGGAGTATGTCATCTTCCTCGATGGATGATCCCAGGTTTGCGAGTGCATCAGCCTCGCTGTTTTACTATCGAGGTAAGTGGACCAAAGTCCATTCTTTGAAGCGACGCAAAGTGACTTGAAGTTTGTCTAGGTATCACTGCATCCTTTCCTCTCGAACCTCAAAGCTCCCATTTGCCTGATTTACTACCAGAAGGGAATCACATTTTGCTTCGATGACTTCCGCTCCTAGGCCTTTGGCCAATTCGAGATATGCAATCATAGCCTCATACTCGGCTTCATTGTTAGTCAACTTTGCAGTTTTTATAGATTGTCTAATCAAGCTACTCGTAGGTGGCTTCAGAACTATGCCAATCCAGAATCCTATCACGTTCGAGGAACCGTCGGTGAATAAGGTCCATACCGCCGATGTTGTGCCTATTTTTAGTAAAAGTTCTTTTTCTACCTCGGGCACAAGGGCAAGCATAAAGTCGGCCATGAAGTTCGCCAAAATTTGGGACTTGATAGCCGTTCGGGGCTGATATTCGATATCATACCCCCCGAGTTCGATGGCCCATTTGTCCATTCGGCTTGATAATTCGGGTTTGTGCAATACATTTCGAAGAGGATATGTCGTTAAAACACATATACGGTGACCTTAAAAATAAGGCTTCAATTTTCGAGATGCACTTATTAATGCAAGAGCTAATTTTTCTAAGTGTGGGTACCTGGTTTTAGCATCTCCCAGGGTCCGACTCACATAGTAGACAGGTAATTGCGTACCTTGCTCATCTCGAACCAACACCCCACTTACCGCTACCTCGGACACTGCTAAGTACAAGTATATCGTTTCGTCCTCCTTTGGGATGTGGAGCAAAGGCAGGCTTGAGAGCTACCGTTTTAACTCCTCCAAGGCGTGCTGGCACTCCGGAGTCCACTCAAAGTTGTTTTACTTTTTTATTAGGGAGAAAAAGTGATGGATCCGATATGATGAACTCGAGATGAATCGGCCTAAAGCCATTATCCGCCCGGCCAACCGTTGTACGACTTTCACATTGTTTACCACCGTGATTTCTTCGATGTCCTTGATTTTGTCGGGGTTGATTTCAATCCCCCTGTTTGAAACCATGAAGCCTAAAATTTGCCCGAACCTACACTGAAGGCGCATTTATTGGGGTTGAGCTTCATGTTGTAGCTTCTAAGGATGTCGATAGTTCCCTGCAAATGACTCAAATGGTCCTCTGCACGCAGGGACTTAACTAGCATGTCATCAATGTAACCGTCCATGGATTTTCTTGTTTGATGTTCGAACATCTTATTAACTAAGAGTTGGTACGTGGCCCTTGCGTTTTTTAGCCCGAAGGGCATTACATTGTAGAAGTATGTGCCATACTTCGTGATGAACGAGGTTTTTTCCCTATCCTCGAGGTTCATTTGAATTTGATTATAGCCGGAGTAGGCGTCGAGAAAGGTGAGGATCTCGTGGCTAGCCGTGGCATCAATCAAGCGATCTATGTTGGGCAACGGGAATGAATCTTTAGGACATGATTTATTTAAGTCCTTATAATCTACGCACATTCTTAATTTGTTCCCCTTTTTGGGAACTACTACTACATTGGCCAACCATTCGGGATATTTTACTTCCCTGATGGACCCTATTTTGAGGAGTGTCGTTACCTCGTCTTTAACGAACACATGTTTTACCTCGGACTGAGACCTCCTTTTTTGCTTCACCAGTTTGAACCTGGGGTCGACGCTTAGCCGATGGGTGGTTATTTCCGGTGGGATCCTTGTCATGTCTAAGTGGGACCAAGCAAAGCAATCAATGTTGTTAATAATAAATTGAATGAGTTTCTTCCTAAGTTCGGGGGTTAGTCCCGTTCCCAGGTATACCTTTTGATTTGGGAGATGTTTCATCAAAACAACTTGCTCTAGCTCTTCGACCGTTGATTTTTGTTGCGTCCGATTCTTCGGGGGAAACGAAGGATCGAGGAGTGAGGGAGTATTCTTTATCATTCTCGGGGACCTGTTTATCTTCTGACCCCTCCGAGGTAGAGTATATGGGCGCCGGTGCCATGCCGTGTACTGCGAACATTTCCTTTGCCGCGTGTGCTCTCCATACACCGTTTTAAGCCATCTTTAGTTGGGAACTTCAACATCTGATGGAGAGTCGATGGTACCGCCATCATGTTGTGTATCCATGGCCTTCCAAGAAGGGCGTTGTATCTCGCGTTACCCTCGATGACATGAAACTTGGTATCCTGAACAGTACCGGACACATTGACTGGGAGGATGATTTCCCCCTTCGTCATTTCGCTCGTCATGTTAAACCCATTGAGGGATCGAGAATCGGGTATGATTTGGTCGAGCAGTTCGAGCTGCTCCACTACGCCCGATCTGATTATATTGGTCGAGCTACCTGGATCCACGAGCACACGTTTAATTTGAATGTTATTTAGGAGAAAAGAAATTACCAGTGCATCATTATGTGGTTGGGACAAGGCTTTAATATCTTCTTCTATAAACACAACGGCCCCTTCAAGCATATAACTTTGGGTTCGCTCTTCCGTGGTGATGGACACTTTGGCCCGTTTGAACATGGGTCCTCGCGGGACATCGATTTCTCCAATAATCACGTGAATGGTGTGCTGGGGTTCTTCTGGCCCATTCTTCCTGTTCGATTCTCTTTCTC
Organism: Nicotiana paniculata; assembly: GCA_005239505.1. Lineage (NCBI taxonomy): Eukaryota > Viridiplantae > Streptophyta > Magnoliopsida > Solanales > Solanaceae > Nicotiana > Nicotiana paniculata. The sequence goes on from ML318942.1 coordinate 10,643, forward strand.
GGAAGTTGTTCTTGGCTCGATCGTCGAGAAATTCTTGAAGATGCCTTTTGTTGATCAATTGGGCCGCTTCTTTTCGGGCTGGAGTTCTCTGCGCTTCGTGTCGGTCTTTTCCGCGCACACTTTCATCTTTATGGGAGCTTATGTTGACATGCATAGCGTTGCGTGAGCCCTCATCAACGGGGATTTGTACTGGTACCCCTTCAGGGTTCTACAGTGGTACACCGGCGCCTTAGGCAGCTGCATCGTTCTCTCCATGATCCTCATGGCCGTTGTTTTCATGTGCACTCACTGAGGTAGACATTTTCTGACCTGAAATTGAAGATTCTTGGACAAGAAAAAGTGTAAATAATAACTTGTGTTTTTAGAAAACCAACATTTAAAACAATCACTATTATTTTTGTAGCCCCACGGTGGGCGCCAAACTGTTTACTGTGAAAATGGTAATTACAATTATATTTGATTTTGTGGTTCTAAAAATATGTGATTTATTTTATTACTAGTTGTTTAGGCAATAGATGCTAAGTGAGAGTTAAGAAAAATGAGATAAGAGCAAAGGATAATGGAATTGTGCAAACCGAGCAGTTATGAGATGGGGTCTCGAGCTTGGTCGAAATAGGGCCTCGAGGTCGAGCTCGAGAGCTTGACAGAGGGCGGTCGATAAAGATACAACAATATTGAGGGCCTCGAAGATGGCCTCTTTATGATCAATAATGAGCAACAAGTGAAGAACAATTAATGAACACAATAAATAGAAAGCAATAAACCAATGGAATAATTGTAGAGAATGTTTGAGTTAGAGAGGAGAGGATGTTCTTGTTCTTCTATTGAATATCATGTCCCTTAGAAAATGACAAGGGTCCCCTTTATATAAGAGGGAGAATCCCAACATAGTACATGTGTAATTATTACAAAGATAAACAGCTGGTACAACTATTTAATGTAACAGTACAGACTTGTACTATTCTTGCGGATTTGGTCAGCTTTAACCACGTGCCTTTTGGGAATTTCCCGCTTTTCCATGATGGTTTTCGATCTTTACCCTGCCGCGAGCTATATTGATCCCTCGAAATACTTCCTCGAAGAATGCACCTCGGGGTTAAACTTCAAATTCTGCTCCGATACAATCGAGACCGAGGCTCGGAACACTATAGAAGCCTTAAAATCGGCTTTTCCCGATTTTACCGTATACAATTCTATTTTGTATAAAATAATACATAAACCATTCTCACAAACTTAATACATATTTTATTTGATTAATACCACCAACCAAACATTAGTTATGAAGTAATATTTTTTTTATATGACCAATCAAATAGTGTATTATCTTATGCAGGATTGTGTACCGAAATTAATTATTCCAGCAACATTATTAATCAAACGGCGGGTAGTATATAAATCTTGTGTATCTATAGGAAGGAAATTGGATTAACTGCAAACAGTGGATAGCATGGGGTTCTCGAAGGAAGAAACATACGATGTGAAGAAATGGGTCATGTGATCAGTTGGAAAAAAAAGTGGAGCAGTTTGTGAAAATGGGACTTGTGATTTCTCGCCTTTTGATGTGCTGTTATTTGCTGTGCACCCCTCCTCATCTAGACTAGTCCAAACTCTACTAAATATAACTGTTAAAAGTGGTCCCTTTAGGACCGTTAGGAGTTTTAGACCCTACTTACCCCTCTTTAGATGCAAAATATCGTGAAAATACCAATAGACCAAATGACAAGTATTCCTTTGTTATTAACTACTCCCTCCGTCTCAAATTATCTATCGTGTTTATCTTTTACACGCCCCTCAAAAAATTATTAAATAAAAAATATTTTTGATTATTTTATCCTTATTTATGTCTTAAGATGTAATCTCTCTTCATTTAATATTTACTCACAATTAAGGTATTTGCAGTGGTGGATCAAGTGTGTTGTTATTGGGTTCTCGGAACCTAGTAACTTTTGCGTAGGCGCTGTATTTCTATTAAAAAAAATCTACTAAATATTTATGATCTAATAATGAACTCAGTTATTATTGTATGTTAATTTAAAATTACGGTAGGAACACATAAACTTCAGATCCTGGATTCGCCTTTGGATTTTTGTAGTCTTCGAGAGCAATTAATATAAGGGTAGAATAGAAAAAATTAATTAATTTACTCTTCTAAAACGATAAATAATTTGAGATAATTGTTTTTAAAAATCACGAAAGATAATTTAAGATGGAGGGAGTAGAATTTTAGGTTTGTTTACACTCAAAATCGAATAACAATTGAATTTGTAAGTGGTTTTAAGGATACGTGCATTAAATTAACACAAGGCGATAAATTAAATTGTAATTAGAATAAAGTATGATAAAATAAATTTAAACCATACGAATTAGACAGTAACATCCTTGGGAGGAGGGTCCTCCTTGAACATGATGCACTTCGATCAGAGTTGAATAGAACTTAAAAAAGAAATAACAATATATATTGCTTCTGGATGATTGTTACATGTCCTTTACAAATGATCAGGACACCTTTATATAGTAGGGAAGTCCTACTTTAGGTACAATTCTATAAGGTAAAAAGTATCATGATTTGCTAATTAGTCGGTTTCCTATATTGATACGTGCCGAGATTCCCGTCGTGATATCCGTCCGGTTACGGATATTTCGGGCTTCTGTTATCCGATTTAACAATATTTCCTCGAGCTCATTCGGTATCAGGGTCGGTTCTGGGGTCATGGACTCGATGTCTTTGAAGACGGGCATTCTGACCTCGTGTCCTAGTTTGATGGAATCCGAGGTCGATCTTCAACCGTTCACATTTCAATCTCGATCTGTCATCTAATAGACGAATCCGATTTCGACTGTATACAAAGTTCGAGCCCTAAATATAGAATTATATTTGTTTAAAACTATTTTTTACCCCTAATGTGATACTTTACCATGTAAATTAAAATTTAACCAAATCCCAATATAAATATCGAGCATTTCTGAATGATCGGTATTTTGATGCATCATAAATGTTTTTTAATTATATGATCATTTTCATAGGAGAGTGATAAATAATATATATGAACAATCAATAAAACGAATAAGATCTTTATAGTATTTTCATCTTCTATTAGAATTGTAACCGGTCATAATAATTTTCTCCATTTTAGTTCAGTCCAAATTCAGATTCATCTAAACACAGAAACTAGCTCAGTGATTAAGATATCACGATTTTGATAATACTGTCATAATTAGTTAGGGCTATATTCCTATGGATTCACCTAGTAAGGCTCCACTTTAAAATGCTCTTACAAGAGAGGTTTAAGGCGCATTAATCACACCTTAATATTAATCTTTTAATCTATTGTTAACTGATAGTCTGTTTGGTTAAGTTTTTTCCCGAGTCAAAAGCACTTTTGGCCAAAAATTAAGGTATTTGGCCAAGCTTTTGGAAGAAAAAAAGTGCTTTTGAAGATAAGCAAAAACAATTTTTGAGAAGTAGAAAAAAGTAGCTTCTTTCCAAAAACACTTTTCTGAGAAGCACTTTTGAGAAAAATACACTTAGAAACAGTTTTCAAAAGCTTGGTCAAACACTAATTACTCTTCAAAAGTGTTTTTCAAATCAATTAGCCAAATACAAACTGTCTCACCAAAAACATTTTTTTAAAATGTACTTTAGAAAATTATTTTTTAAAATAAACTGATTTTAGAAGCTTGGCCAAACAGGCAGTGAGTCCGTCCGTTGAGCCGCACACAAGAACAAAGAACCTAAGAGTAAATTATTTGGATTTTGAATCTTGTTAAACAATTTACGCACTTGAGTATATGTTGCATAAGCGTGCTAATGCACTTCAACATTTTTAATATACATGATACTCTTTTCACTTTAGAACGTCTCAAAATCTGACATAATTCAACTTTCACACAATTTGTACAGTTTTTAAGAATTGAATTGTATTAAACTTTTCAAAATCTAGCTTTGACATGCAATCCTAATTTTTCAATTATTACTTTAATATTTTTGCAACTATTACTAACGTAGTATAATATTAACAAATTGTGTGTTCAATTAAATACCGTCACATTATTTTTGACGGAAGAGATAAAACTATGGACAATTCTTAATCACCATATTTAGGTTAGAAAACATTTAGAATTTATATACATCCACAATGTCTTTAAAATAAATGAAAATGAAACCATATATATATATATAAAAAATATTAGGTTGTTAAAACTTAATTATTGGGTTAACTAAACAAGGGGACACCAATATATTTAAGTGGTCTATTTCTTTTTCTTTTTGGAAGAATATCATCATTCCAGAAAAGCAATAGACTTTAATATGCTAGAACAAGAATCATCATCTTTGGGATAATGTCTCCACTTTTTGAATATTGCTTTGCCGAAGTGCTAATCTCAACTCTTCTCGGCGTTATTCGCGCAATTTTCTCACCTTTTGGTCTAAAGTTGGAAAGAATTAAAATGAAAACAAGGAACACAAATGAAGAATTACACATGAAAACCCTAACGTTTTAGCCTATCCATACACCTAAGCTAGCGTTTGGACATAGATTTAGATAAAACTTGAAAAATGAATTTTTAAAATTGTGTTAAAAATAAATTTTGAAAATTAAAGTTGTGCTTGGACATGTATTTTATTTGAAAAAAAGTTAACATTTTGTAAGTGGAAGAAAAAAAAATTCACCCAAATTTATCTTTAAGAAGTTCTTGGGAACTTGAAAAAATTCAAAACTCTTTCTAAAACATGATCATATTTCATGAACAAACAATGTTTTCAATTTTTTTTTTCTTGAAAAAGCGTAGCCAAAATATTAACTAAACTTGTCTTATGTGACGTTAGATGTAGCGGTGATACGATAGGTCATCTTATGTTTTAGAATTTATATACGCGCTATGGAGACTTAAATACCTCATTTTAGCCTTCCTCGAGTTGCGTGCGCAGTCCAGACATTTTTCGGAAAGCTTTTATGTTAAAAACTGAGAAAATATAAATTTTTTGCCTTAAAATCCATTTGAGTTGCCTTAAAATGGTAAAAATTGCTTCAAGAATCGCCTCAATATGAGCTCCATAGCTCCAAAAATGCTAAAATGGTCGGAACTCCTGAAATAGAGTACTTATAATTCTGCCCAGGAATCCCTCTTACGCGAACGCGGAAAATCAATCGCATTCGCGATGAACAAAAATAATCCGTCACTAAATAGTCTACGCGTTCGCGGAACAAGCCTCGCGAACGCAATATACACAAGAGACAGAACTGCCGAATGCGACTCTAACTACACGAAGCGACTCCAACTACGCGAACGCGATGAAGAAGTCCTCCAACTCCAGCCCCCAGCTCAAACTTACGCGAACGCGTGTAGACTTATGCAAACGCGATGCACAATTTATCCCAACCTTCAAACAACTCTAAGCGATCGCGATTAAGGGAAACCAGATACTTAGAGTTTTGCAGAACCAGCAATGAAAAAGAAGGAAAAATAGTCTGAACTCAATCCGAAACACGCAAGGGCGCCTCGTGCCCCCGTCCAAGTATACCAACAAGTCCCATAACATAGCATAGACCTACTCGAGGCCTCAATCACACATAACAACATCGAAATGACAAACAAATCAAACTTGATGAACTTTGAACTTTTCAACTTCCATAACTCGTGCCGAAACGTAGCAACTCAACCTGGAATGAACCCAAACTTTGCACACAAGTCCTAAATGACATAAAGAAGCTGTTCCAATTCCTGGAATCACAGTCCAAATCTGATATCCTCAAAGTCAACTTCCAGTCAAACTTATGAACTTTCCAAACCTTCAAATTTCCAATTTTCGCCAAATTTTGTTAAACCCTTCTAGAAATACCCCAAATGCAAATTCGGGCATACGCCCAAGTCCAAAATCACCATCCGGACCTATCGGAACCATCAAAACTCCATTCCGGGGTCAAATTAACAAATAGTCAAACTTGGTCAACTTTTTCAACTTAAAGCTTAAATCATGAAATTCATTCTTCCAAATCGATTCCGAATAACCTGAAAACCAAAACCAACGGTTCACATAAATCATAATACATAATACAGAGCTAATTACGCCCGTAAGCTACCGAGTGAAGTACAAATACTCTAAACGACCGGTCGGGTCGTTACAAATATCATATTAATTAGGGTATGGACCATGATTAGAAAGTCCGCTTGAAATTAGCATTTTACTGGTGCTTTAGGTACATAATTTCGTTCATGTTTTCTTGCTTCAGCTTTCAATTGAAAATGCTTTTTAAGAAGTAACACCATTTTTGGATTCGACAATGAATGTGAAAAAACAATTGAGGTGTCTAAAGTTATTGCAGAAGTGATGTTTAAAACCAAATTGGTTTTCAGTGTTACGTCATTGTATTGAGAAAATGTGACATTTAACCTATTGAAATACATATAGTAAGGTCTATTTCCTGATTTGTCTTTAAATTGGAGCTACTAAAATTAGGAAAACATGAAAACATGCCATATGAATTACAATTATTATGCAATATTGCTATTCATGAAAGTACAGCTAAATATACCCTTTGTAATTGGATGGAAGAAGATCACAAAAGCAAGAGCTTTCTTATGGGACCAACTAAATGGGTCCTGCCAGCACAATTTGCATAGGATTGATAACAACTTCTTGTCCACAATTTTGGTAAATAAATGGGTAAAATATGGATAATGCAATTATTGAAAAATTATTTCAGTAATATTCTTTTGTTGCAAATGGCAACAAATTCATATTAGAGCTTGAGGCTAATATGAAGTCATGGATGGATAATACGATTACTCATTTTATCCGTCGGTTAACCCGTGTTAAATATGAGTCGGGTCGGATAATTTACCCATTTTTTCATTACCTGTTTCGACTCGAACCATATCCGACTCGAACCGCCCGTTTGCCACTCCTAGCCATCAGTGGTTATTTTTCAGTTACAAGACTTGAAAAGTGGTATTTCTGAATTTTATCCCTTTTTCTTTGCCTTCTAAGTCAGGGTGTTTTTTAAGCGCTAGGAAAATATTTAATTTTGAAGTTGAAAAAATAATTGTCTGGAGTTAAAATTTGAAAAGAGTATTTGGAAGTTAAAGTAGTATTTAAACATGAATATCATTTGGAAAAAAAGTTTGTAAAATGTTAAAAAGAATTATGATTGGAAACCCTTTGAAAGACTTCTCAAACCAGTATTTCAAATATTGAAGTTTACACTTTCAAATACTGATATAGCTAAACTAGTATTTGCAAATATTGCAGTTCAGTTACTGAAACACTGAATTAACTTTGGGAGTTTTCGTATATATACAAGATTTTAAATTTATTTACTCAGTTTTGTCTAAATTTTCATATTTACAGGAAATATCAAAAGTCTTTTACAAAACATATACAAATTCGGTCAAAATCTACAATATATCTACAACATAAATACATATTTTTGTATAGAATTCAGTCAAAACTACAATTTACATACAATTTATATATAACTCATATACTATTATATAAGTTGTAGATATTTTGTATACCGTTTCTACATTCCACATACAAAATATATACTTTTTCGAGTTTCAATCTGAAATTTCAACCAAAATCACCTCGAATCTTCGCCAAATTGTCTCAAATTTGAGATATAAACTCCAACGGATATTCCCATTCATTTGCAACAACACCCAATCCAAACAATAATTTTATAAAATTCTATTTTTTGAAGTTTTTTAATGGCTATCAATTGAATTTTTAATGGATTAACATAGTTTTCAATTCAATCTACTCGCTTCTAATTAATACTATTTTTTATTGATTCCAAATGGCTAAAAGAATGATAATTAAGATGATTCTCTTTATCTGAGTTAATTTCTTTCTTATTTACTTCCTCGTTTTCATAGGATCTGAAGCAAGAACTTTGGTAGGTACTAATCTTCTTTCTTCTTTTCACGTAACATTAGTATCATTTCTTCAGTTAATCCACATGAAGATATTAATATAAGAATACTGATAGAGAATGAGAGAGAAAGAAAGAGAACGTAGAGAGAGAGCGGAGAGGGAATTCCCTGTTCAATTTCTAATATAATAAGATACTCATTAATACTAATCTATATATAATTAGTAAATTCTATATCAACTCGTAATTAAGTTTCTAATGTAGTACATATAGGTAAAAATCCCATTAACTTTTGATGTACAAGCAGTCCATCTAAGAAGTGAAATTGATGTGTGAACTGTGAAAATATTGGAGTGGGCTAAAAGAATAGGTGGGCTGAAAATCCTTTATCATTGGGTTTCTGCTCCAACATCTATAATCTAAAGGGAAACTTATACAAATATCCCAAATAAGTCTCGACTTACTAACCTCTAACTATTAGTTATAGACTTATTAAAACTACCCAATCACATATAAAAATTGAAAAACCAAATAAATAAGGTTCTTTCTCTCAAAGAATCACATGCAAAAATCTTCTTCCATATTTTAAAGCGTGATTAGCAACATTAGATGCAAGACCGAAAGGAAATTTCATGGATGAGGAAGCAAATAAGGTGATGAGATACAAAATAAAAATATAAATACAATATTCAAAAAATCTAAGCAAAAAAAGGAAATTTTTCAATGAGTATAATTGAAATTCATTGAAAACATATAAATAAGTCAATATCCAAAATTTGAGGAAGATTGGAGGTGATTTGGACTGATTTTGTATCAAAATTCATAATTAAATCGAGTTCAAAAAATTCTTCTGCGACACATGTATCAAACATGTATCACGCATGTATCTCAGACACAAGTATACATGTGATACACAATTAATATAAATATGATACATATGTGATACACAAATGATACACAATGTGACACACACACACACACACACACACACACACACACATATATATATATATATATATATATATATCTATATATTTATTTTATTTATTTTTTTATGTTCAGTTTTTACTTCGAATATTCAATTTAAACCACCTCAAAACTTCACCAAATCACCCCAAAACTGAGATTCAAGCTCCTTAAGATGTATCCAATCTATTCTAATAACACCCACTCAAAATAAAGCAAAAATTTGATTTTTTTTGCTACAAATAGCTAATTGGCTACTATTAGTAATGTTTGGCTAATATTAATAATATTTTAATAATTGACCAAATTTTGTAATGAGCTACTTTTAAATGGACATAGCTGATAGTTTTTCTGATCTATATCGGTTAGGGTTAACTCTTAGTGGTATTTTTGGATCGATTCCATGTGAAGGTTATAGACTGCATTTTAGATTAGGATTTTACTTTGACTAGGCTTTAAATGATCTATTTTTTAAATACCGTTAAAGCCCAAACTACAGGATAATAACTCTCAACAAATTCAGAAGAAGAATAATGGGAAAAGAACACCTTCAAATGCAAAACAATGGTCGGTAGTTTATGTGGCTAGTGACTGCAATCTTGTGCACATGTTCATTGCTTTTTAAGTCAATGCCATCATGTGCATGCAACTGTTATAGAATTTGTAATAATTATTAAAAAATGTATAATTATTAATTCCTTTTATAATTGTATCGTTCTATTTACAACATAACAATATACGAAACAAAAAAGCTGTGAAGATGGTGCAATCATACCAACTGAACTGAGTATGATCCATTTATACTTGATTAGAAGTATCAAATCAAAAACAAAAAGTAAAAAAATCATGTAAAAAGTATTTTATCTTTTAAGTAGGCCTACAAGATGCAAAGTCAGTTTAATCATATCATTAAGTTTCATATTAGCACTTATGGGTGTGCAAAGATAATCGATAAACTTCATCAAATCGATAATCCGAGTCAAATCAGGGAAAAAATTTCGATTGTGATTTGGTTTGATATTGAAAAAAATTCCGACCATAATTGGATTGATTTGGTTTAAGCTAAAAAAAAAAGTCAAACGGAAATCAAACCAACCCAATAATACATTTATATAATTTTTAAAAATATTTTATACATATAAATATTTTTGTTATGTAATTTATAAATATTTCTTAATTTTTTTTATAGTTTTAACATTTAACGTATTATTTCAAGTTTGGATATAACATTCTTGAATGGTAATAAATTCTATAGCCCATTGATGTAGTAACTCAAACAAAGCTCACATCAATACTAATGTTAATAAAAGAAATTCAATTCAACACTAGAAATGATGATAGTGTTGAATATCTGGTTTTTAATTTTGCATTTATAATGAAAATGCATATTAGTTTATCTTTTTCTTTAGTACTTATTTATGTAATTAATAGTACTTATTAGCTATACTTATTTTAACATGGCCTAATAGTATTTTTAGATTATATTAATTTTTATTATGTCTTATTAATTATCAATATTTGATTTATGCAATTTTATTATCATTGTTATTGAATACTTTATTATACTGCTATGACTTTTCTTTTATTATTATGTTATTTTCTTAAGAAATACATTATATAGTTGTATCTTACTAGGACTAAAGAAATATTTGGAGTGCAAGTTACATATTTTGTGCTATGAAGACTTTACCCGAAGAAAAAATCCGAAAACTCGAAAAAACCTGAAAAATCCGAGATTGAAAAACCCAACTTTGTTGGTTCGGTTTGGTTTATAGATTTCAAAATTCGACACCATTGGTTTGGTTTGGTAATTGAAAAATTCGAACCAACCAACCTATGTACACCCCTACTAGTACTAAATTAGTGTAAAGAATTAGAAAGATATGGAGAAATTTTCTTTTGTATTTCTTATCTCAATCTGTACATCGGCTTACGTATATATGCAACATAGAAAGAATCTAAGAAATAACTAACTGTTACAGGTGTCCCTATTCTATTTGTGTACAAGTGTCCCTATTCTAGTTGTGTATTGATAACTAACTACTGGGTATATACAAAAATATTTGTACAACAAATAAAATCATTTTTAGAACATTCTTTTAGCTGGGCTCTAGTCAGAGCCAAATTAGGCCCAAAGTTCTTTGAGCTCAAACAATCAAAAACAGGCCCAATAGTTGTTGGCCCAATCCAATATCCTCTATACTCTCAGTAGGTCCTTATCTATCAATCTTCAGACGGAGATGAAAACATTCTTAATAAAACAAAAGCTTCTTTCTAGGTCACAGCCTACTCGATGGTTTATGAACCATTCCCAGCAATATTTTCTTCTCAACACCCCACCTCAAGTTGGAGGTCAATTTTCGGACTCCCAACTTGGATAATAGAGAACGATGAAGAGGTCCAGAGAGGATTTTTGTAAAGAGATCTGCCAATTGGGAAGAAGACGAAACAAACGAAAGTGAAATCAAACCATCAAGTAAGTTGTCATGAACGAAATGACAATCAAGCTCTATATGATACGTTCGTTCGTGAAAGACAAGTTCTTAGCAATATGGATTGCCGCTTGACTATCACAGTGGAGAGGAACATGAAAAATCGGAGTGGCAGTCAGATCTTGAAGGAGAGGAACCACCCAAGTTATTTCTGCAACAAGACGTCGCATTAATCTGTATTCTGCTTCTACCGAGGACAAAGCAACAACTGGTTGCTTTTTTGACTTCCAAGAAATCGGACATCCACCAAGACTCAAGAAAAAACCACTCACTAACCATCATGTATGAGAACATGAAGCCCAATCAGAATCGCAATAGGCCAATATCTGAAAACACGACGTAGAGGATAAGAACAGTCCATACCAGGATCTCCATTCAAATAACGTAGGGTGTGCATAGCTTCATGGAAGTGACCTATACAAGGTAATTGCATATATTGACTAAGAGTTTGGACTGCGAAGGATAGGTCCGATCGAGTGTTTACTAAAAAATTCAACTTTTCTAAAAGCCTTATGTACAAGAGAGGGTCTGGAAGAGGTGTTCCACAAAGAGAGGAAAGTTTGAAATTGGGATCTAATGGAGTGGAAACAGGTGGCAAACCTATAAAATTAAATTCAGAAAGCAGCTCCATAGCAAATCTTCTTTGCGTAACAACCAATCCACCATTTTCACGCACTCGTTCCATACCAAGAAAGTAATGTGCCTTTACCAAATCCTTTATTGTAAATTCAGAGTCAAGAAATTGTTTTAGCTCACTAATTTCGTGCTTGTTGTTTCCAGTCATCAGTATGTCGTTAACATATACTGCAAGAATAGTTACCAAACCGTCATCTATTTTTAAGAAAAGAGAATAGTCACTGAGGAAGGAAATGAAAACCCTGGTGGCCAAAGCAGATGATAGACTGACGTACCACTGTCTTGAGGCCATACAAAGATTTGCAGAGCCTGCAGACATGAGAAGATGAAGGTGCAGACATACTAGGAGGGAAACACATGTATACCTCTGATCACGTCCAAATGCACACCTCACGAGAGGTATAACACGATCGTATGCAATAATAAAACCTAACAAGGAGTCAGGATCGAATCCACAAGGAGCTAACATGGGAGTTAATAGTATATATTCGGAATACGTACGTGAAGTATCTAGATTGCACTTCCAGAAACAATGTTTCGTATTTAATTCTATTATTTAACTAATGGTTGCAAATCTAAAGGTATAAAACTAGAGAAGATTGTTTTTAGTGTTTTCCAAAGACATAAAAAGGCCTAGGGCTATGACCATGACCTAGGTGTTTGCCTAATGGGGTAAAAAAATTTATACTCATTTTATTGACTGGAGTGTATTATAGTTCACAACACTATGTTACTCACTCAATAAATCTCGGTTAGAGAATGGTTTTGCCCTTGGTTTTATCAAGACCAAATGGTTATCTACCAAAACGGTTGATAAGATCTCAAGTCGGGTTGTTACTATCTCTAGGTTGAACTGTCACGACCCGATTTCCTACCATCGGGACCGTGGCGCCTAATGCTATACTTGCTAGGCAAGCCAACATTAGAGGGTTACGACATTAAACCAATTAAAATATATACGAAGTTTTACTACCATCCAATATATAATACCAAAATAACAAATGAAATAGTATACGATACTACGAAAATAATATTAATCTCTAGCTACCCAGGGTTTGGAGTCACAATTCATGAACTACTAAGAATTTACTATAAGTATTTGGCTGAAAGAAAATATATATCTGTTCTGAACTAAATAAAACAACAACTGAATAATAAGGAAGAGACTCCAGGAATCTGCGGATGTCGGCAGACTACCTCGTGTCTGCGTGCGAATAGTCTGCTACAACTCGAACTCAGCTCGGACCTAAACTTGAATCTGCAAAAAAAGTGCAGAGTCCAGTATCAGTACAATCGACCTTATGTACTGGTAAGTGTCGATCCTAACCTCGGCGAAGTAGTGACGAGGCTATGACAGGACACCACATAAAACCTGGACATATATAATCATGCTATTGGAAGTAAAAGCAAATAAAGAATTAAAACAATAATTAATGGGAAGGGAACATACAATGGGAAATTTCAACATAAGGAGTGAGAAAAACAAGAAGGCAGAAATAAACAGTGATTAACAAACAACCAATATAAGCAACTAAAATAGGAAGGAAATCTGCACGGCATCATCCTTCGTGCTTTTACTCTCAGCCTCACCAAATAACAAATAGGAATGCACGACATCACCCTTCGTGCTTTTACTCTCATCCTCACCAGAATATAAATAAGAATGCACGGCATCACCCTTTATGCTTTTACACTCAACCTCACAATATAAATAAATCATGCAAGGCATCACCCTTCGTGCTTTACACTCTTCCCCATAATATAAATAAATCGTGTACGGCATCACCCTTCGTGATTTACACTCTTCCTCACCATAAAAAATAAATTATGCACGGCATCACCCTTCGTGCTTTACACTCTTCCTCATCAATCACAAAAGCATTAACAACATATAAAGAGGAATTTTCACAAGAAATCAGTATTTCATCATAATTACCTTCACAATTTAACGTCTCAACCTCGAATCAATGTTCACAATGTTATCCATCTCGGTGGAATCGGATACAGTTCTCCCAACAGTTCAATAGCGACAATAAGCATGGATAATAGACTTTAAGATTACAAGAATAACAAGATTGGACTTTCACTCGCATGTTATGACTCGACTAAAACGTATAGGTACTCGTCACCTCACCTATACATCTCGTTCAACAACAAAACACGTATCAAGTAATCACACAATACCTATTCCCTCTAGCTAAGGTTAGGCACAACACATACCTTGATTTCGCAGACCACTCACTGCTCAAGTACATCTTTCCCTTTAGAATTCACCTCCAACCCATTTGTATCTAATCATAATTAGTTTAATATCATCAATTGTCTCTAAAAGAATCAACTTTAATGAATAATTACTGATTTCCCAAATTTTTCCAAAAAATGTTAAAAACCGACCCCGAGCCCGCTTGGTCCAAACTTAAGGTTCGGACCAAAATCCATTTACCTATTCACCCCCGAGCCCGAATATGTAATTAGTTTCGAAATCCGATCCCAATTCGAAGTCTAAATTTCAATTATACAAAATTTCCTAATTCTACCCAAACCCCCAATTTCTACCATGAAACTCTAGATTTTTGGTTGAAATTGATGAAAAACAATGGGTAATTGGGAGAGAGTAGTTTAGAATCATTTACCAACACTTTGGGGATGAACTTGTCTCTTGAAAATCGCCTCTAAGCCTGCTTGGTTTTGAAAATATGAAAGAAGGGCTAATTCCTGTTTTAGGTTCTGTTTTAATTCGCTGGACAGGTCTTTTTGGCGTTCGCGAAGGACCTGTCGCGTTCGATGCTTTGCAGCCAGAAGGCCTACGCGTTCGCTAAGAGCTTCTCGCGTTTGCGATGGTTTTCCCCCCCTGACCATCGCATTCGCGACCCTGTGGTCGCGTTCGCGTAGAAGAACATGACTCCCCTCCTCCAGGTCCTTAACCTACCCCGTTCGTGGAAGGCTGATCGCGTTCGCAAAGGGTACCTTCCCCCAGTGCTTCGCTTTCGCGAAGAAGAATTTTTCCTTCAACTTGGATTACACTTCGCGATTGCGAGAGAGGCTTCGCGATCGTGAAGCACAAATCACCTGTGCACCAGCAACAACAAAGACAACAAAATTTCTAAGTTTAAAACATCCCGAAGCCTAGCCCAAACTCACCCGAGCCCTCGGGGATCCAAACCAAACATGCATGCAAGTCTAAAAACATCTTACGGACTTGCTCGTGCGATCAAATCGCTAAAAT
This sequence comes from Nicotiana paniculata, assembly GCA_005239505.1. Lineage (NCBI taxonomy): Eukaryota > Viridiplantae > Streptophyta > Magnoliopsida > Solanales > Solanaceae > Nicotiana > Nicotiana paniculata. The sequence goes on from ML318942.1 coordinate 25,837, forward strand.
AACACCTAAAACTACGTATTTAATATCAAAATCAATGAAATTCTCAAGAACACTTTAAAGTTTCTATTTTCTCAACCAGACGTCCGAATCACGTCAAATCAACTCCGATTTCTACCAAATTTCACGGACATGACTTAACTATTATAATAGACATGTACCGGGCTCTGGAACCAAAATACAGGCCCGATACCAACGAGTTCAAACATTATTCAATTTCTTTAAATCCTTTTAAATTTCAGTCTAACAGTTTTCATCAAAAATTGATTTCTCAAGCTAGGGACCTCGGAATTAGATTCCGGGCATACGCCCAAGTCCCATGTTTTACTACGGACCTTCCGGGACCGTTGGAACACGGATCTGGGTCTGTTTATTCAAAACATTGACCAAAGTCAACTAAAAATCATTTTTAAGATCTCAAAAATTATCATTTCATATATTTTCACATAAGGCTTTTCGGATTCACGCTAGACTGCACACACAAATCGAGGTGAAGAAAATACAGCTTTTAATACTAACAAACTCGGAATAGAGTCTTAATTCATAAGATGACCCTTTGGGTCATCACAATCTCCACCTCTAAAACAAACGTTCGTCCTCGAACGGACATAGAAAAGTACCTGAACAGGCGAACAAGTGGGGATATCTACTCCGCATGTCCGACTCGGACTCCCAAGTAGCTTCCTCAACGGGCTGACCTCTCCACTGTACTTGAACTAAAGGGTAACTCTTCGACCTCAACTGTCAGACTTACCGGTCTAGAATGGCTACCGGCTCTTCCTCTTAATTCAAATCCTTGTCCAACTAGAGAGAGCTGAAATCCAACACATGAGATGTGTCACCATGATACTTCCGGAGCATGGACACATGGAATACCGGATGAACTGAGGATAACCCCAGAGGAAACGCAAGTCTATGAGCTATCTCCCCCATTATCTCTAGAATCTCAAATGGCCCGATATACCTAGGGCTCAACTTACCCTTCTTCCCAAATGTCATAACACCCTTCATGGGCGATACCCGAAGTAATACCCTTTATCCGACCATGAATTCTACATCACAAACTTTACGGTTGGCATAACTCTTTTGCCTGGACTGAGCTGTACGAAGTTGATCCTGTATAATATTGACCTTGTCCATGGCCTCCTGAACTAAGTTTGTACCCAATTACCGAGCCTCTCCCAGCTCAAACCATCTAACTGGCAATCTGCACCGTTTACCATATAATTCCTCATAAGGAGCCATCTGAATGCTCGACTGGTAGCTGTTGTTGTAGGAAAACTCCGCTAACGGTAAGAACTGATCCCACGATCCTCCGAAATCTATAACAGAAGCGTGGAGCATATCCTCCAAGATTTGCATAGTACGCTTGGACTGCCCATCTGTCTGAGGATGGAATGCTGTGCTCAACTCAACCCGCGTACCCAACTCACACTATACTGCCTTCCAAAAGTGCAAGGTAAACTGTGTAACTCAATTAGAAATGATAGACACGGGCACACCGTGAAGGCGAACGATCTCTCGAATACAAATCTCTGCCAACCGCCACATGAATGAAGTGCACTGACTTAGTCAGCCTATCCACAATAACGAAAATAGTGTCAAACTTCCTCTGAGTCTGTGGGAGTCCAACAACAAAGTCCATAGTGATACGCTCCCACTTCAACTCAGGAATCTCCATTTGCTGAAGCAAACCACCGGGTCTCTAATGCTCATACTTCACCTGCTGACAATTCAAGCACCGAGCCACGTAAGCAACAATATCCTTCTTCATCCTTCACCACCAATAATTCTGTAGCAGTTCCTGGTGCATCTTGGTAGCACCCGGATGAATAGAATACTTAGAACTGTGCACCTCCTCAAGGATCAACTCACGAAGCCCATCAACATTAGGCACACACACTTGACCCTACATACTAAAAACACCGTCATCTCCAACTGTAACCTTCTTGGCACCACCGTGCCGAATTGTGTCCCTAAGGACCATCAAGTGAGGGTCATCATACTTCCAATCTCTGATACGCTCAAATAAGGAAGACCGAGAGACTGTACAAGCTAGAATATGGATGCTCTCTGAAATATCCAACCTCACAAACTGGTTGGCCAAAGTCTGAATATCTGAAGCTACCGGTCTCTTACCTACTGGAATGAATGCTAGGCTGCCCATACTTACTGCCTTCCTACTCAATGCATCGACCACCACATTGTCCTTTCCCGGATGATACAATATAGTGACATCATATTCTTTCAATAGTTCTAACCATATCCTCTGCCTCAAATTGGGATCCTTTTGCTTGAATAAATACTGAAGGATGCGATGATCCGTGAAAACCTCACACGGCACGCCATAAAGATAGTGCCTCAAAATCTTCAATGCGTGAACAATGTATGCCAACTCTAAGTCATGGACAGGGTAATTCTTCTCATGAATCTTTAACTGCCGAGACGCATATACAATCACCCTGCCTTCCTGCATCAATAACGCTCCGAACCCCACGTGGGAGGCATCGCACTATACCGTGAAAGATCCTGAGCCTAAGGGAAATACCAACACTGGTGCTGAAGCCAAGGGTGTCTTGAGCTTCTGAAAACTCACCTCACACTCGTTTGACCATTTGAATGGGGCACCCTTCTGAGTCAACTTAGTCATTGGGGTTGCTATAGATGAAAACCCCTCCACAAACCAACGGTAGTAACCGACAAACCCAAGAAGCTCCTGATCTCTGTGGCTGAAGTGGGTCTAAGCCAGTTCTTGATTGCCTCAATATTCTTAGGATCTACTTGAATACCCTCTGTTGATACGACGTGACCCAATAAAGCGACTGAATCCAACCAAAACTCGCACTTTGTAAATTTAGCATACAACTGACTGTCCCTCAAAGTCTGAAGCGCTATCCGGAGGTGCTGCTCATGCTCCTCCCGACTGCGGGAGTATATTAGAATGTCATCAATAAACACAATAACGAAGGAATCTAGATAAGTATTGAACACCCGATTCATCAAGTCCATAAATGCTGCGGGGGCATTGGTCAAGCCAAAAGACATCACCAAAAATTCATAGTGCCCATACCTCGTCCGAAAGGCTGTGTTAGGGACATCAGATGCCCTAATCTTCAACTAATGGTAACCTGATCTCAAATAAATCTTTGAAAACACCTTGGCACCCTGAATCTGATCAAACAAATCATCAATTCTCGGCAACAAATACTTGTTCTTGATAGTGACTTTTTTCAACTGCCGGTAATCTATACACATCCTCATCGATCCATCCTTCTTCTTCACGAACAAAACTGGTGCACCCCAGGGCGAGATACTAGGTCTAATGAAGCCCTTATCAAGTAAATCTTGCAGTTGTTCCTTCAATTATTTCAACTCTGGTGCGGTATGGAGGAATAGAAATGGGATGAGTGCCTGGAGCCACATCAATGCAAAAATCAATATCCCCGTCAGGTGGCATCCCCGACAGTTCTACAGGAAATACCTCGGGAAACTCACGAATGATAGGCACCGAGTCTATAGGAGAAACCTCAGACTAGAATCACGAACATGAGCCAAATAGGCCAAACACCCCTTCTCGACCATACACCGAGCCTTCATATAAGAAATAACCCTGCTGGAGGAATGACCAGGAGTCCCTCTCCAGTCTAATCGAGGTAACCCCGGCAAGGCTAATGTCACTGACTTGGTGTGTCAGTCCAAGATAGCGTAGTAAGGTGACAACCAATCCATGCCCAATATGACATCGAAATCAACCATATCAAGAAGAAAAAGGTCTACCCTGGTCTCAAGACTCCCAATATTGACCACACACGAGCGATATACACGATCTACAACAATAGCACCCCCACGGGCGTGGACACATATACAGGGATGCTCAAGGAATCACGGGGCACAACTAAATATGAAGAAAAGTAAGATGACATATAAGAGTAAGCAGACCCCAGATCAAATAGAACTGAAGCATCTCTATTGCAAACTGAAACGGTACCTGTGATAGCAACATCGGAGGACTCCACCTCAAGTCTGGCCGGAAATGTATAAAATTGGGGATGGGCCCCACCACCCTGAACCATGTCACTAGGACGACCTCTGACAGGCAGACCTCCACCTATAGTGGGCTGTCCTCCACCTCTCACAATCTGGCCCCTACCTTTGGCTACCTGACCCCTACCCCTGGCTGGCTAGGCGGGTGGTGTGGCATCTGGTGCCGGAACTATAGCACAAGAATCCTGATACTGAGAACTACCCGACGCGCGAGGGCAATATCAAGCAATGTGCCTCGGATCACCACAAGTATAGTAAGACTTCGGTTGCTGAGACTGCTGGCCGGCAAACTGACGTTGTCGATCTGTATAAACATCCTGAAAACTCTAAAGAGGAGGTGCACTGATAGGAGCTAGCTGATCAGAATAAGGCATGTAAGGGCTGCGACCACCTGGGGCACCATGGGATGCCTGAAGTGCTTAATGGAATGGCCTGGAAGAATGGCCTCTACTAAAAGTACCCCTTCCTCCAGATGAGGCACCGCTAAATCCACCGGAATGGTGAGGTCTCTTGTTTGACCCCTGACCTCCCAATCCAAGAATGCCGGGCCACATTGGCCGCATCCTGGAAAGATATCTCGCTCCATGTCTCCTTAGCCATCTGCAATCTGATAGGCTGAGCAAGACCCTCAATAAATCGCCTAACCCTCTCCCTCTCTGTGGGTAGAAAAACAGTAGAATGATGGATCAAATCCACAAAACAGGTCTCATATTGCGTAACAGTCATGCTTCCCTACTGGAGACACTCAAATTGATGACGACGCTCCTCTCTAGTAGTAATAGGTAGAAACTTCTCCAAGAAGAGGTGTGAAAACTGATCCTAAGTAAGAGAAGGTGACCCAACTGGTCTAGTCAATAGATAATCCCTCCATCATTTCTTGGCAGAACCAGTCATCTGGAAAGCAGCAAAGTCGAGCCCATTGGTCTCCAAGATACCTGATCACGCCCAACTGTTCCTTATAAAAGACAAAGCGGTCGTTGCAAATATAATCCGGTTTAAAGTCCGGAGTCGAATACTCAGGGAACTAACCTACCTATTACAACTCTCAGTGATGCTAATGTAAGCTCAGACACTTTTTCGGGTGCAGTATTTTTATCAATAATTTTTTGGATTTATTAACTAAAAGGACTGATATTAAAACTAACAATATTTAATATTAAAGATAAATCAATGGTAGAAAGATCTAGGGCAGATATTTCCCAATTGCTAAACTAATTCTGATTCTTTTGCTATATTCTCACTGTGTTACTCTAAGAGGATTATGAGCTATGGGTTATTGTAATTATCTCTCGATCAACTACAATAATTTACTAGAGCATTCTCTCGAACTACTCTAGCTGATAACTTATGCAGCTCTAATTTATCCCACCAAAGTTTCGTTATCTCTAACACCACTTTTAAATTCAACTAATGAATCTCTTCAGTTACCCAAAAGCGGTGTTGTTCAAGAACAATCTAACCTGGTTTTCTTTCTCAAGTAACACCAAGCAATTAGACATAATTAATCAAGGGCCCATTCAATTAATCACCATACAAAGCATAGTTGAAAAATCTTAGATTAAACCCGCATCAATTATAACAATATTGAGTCAAAACTTCATCTAACAATTGGTTCCATCAACCCTAGACGGATTGTTTAGCTACTCATGCTAAAACACAAAGAAAGCATAAAATAATTCATAATTCCCAAAATAATGACAAAAGATGGAAAACAGAAAAACTCTAATTGTAGCTAGATCTTATCACACTTGTTCTTGCCTCCAAAATCCATCTAAAAACAAGTCTAAACTTTCTTGGACGAGTTTATAAGGTTTAAATAGGGTTAGGCTAATTTCTCCCATTTTTGCACTTAAGTCCCTGCAGTTTCTGGGCGTTTTCTGGATCGATCGCGGCCGCGGCAGAACGCGGCGCGACCGCGGTGGTTAGCATGAATCGTGCCTTGCATTGTTTTGCCCACCACGTTCCAGCCGCGGTCCACCGCGGTCGCGGTGGGCTCCACTCCAGCCCTCTTCGCCTTTTTCTTGCTTCTTTTCACTCGGCTTCTTCTTGATTGGCCTTATACTCCCTCGATTTACTCCAAAACGCTCCAGAGTATCTTCCGAACATGGATTATTTCCTGTAAAGCATAAAAACACTATTTAGACATTTTGTTATCATTTCTGCACTTAAAACAACACTAGAGTATGATTCATTAAGAATGTAAATAGCGTCTATATAGCCTACTACCAACACCCCACAGTTAAATCGTTGCTCGTCCTCGAGCAACACAACCACACTCTATAGGCCTAATCATTATAGGATATCTTCCCCATTCTCTATACCTAGAAAACTTCACACACGTAGGCTACTTCAGCGCAACATCCTAGCCTCGAGAGTGGACTCCTTTATAGCCATGCAACACCCCTAACCGGCTCTCCTACTCTCAATCAGAGGTCCAACTTCCCTTCATGAATCATGTGCCTACTCGCTACAAAAGAGACTTATATTATTTACCAATCACACACTGAGGAACTCAAATACGACATTTCACTCACCCGCAACAACAAATTCTTATGCCACAAACAACACACCATACGCTCGCCCGTAGTGTAATACTCGACTAATCGAGCTTGTTCGGTATAGAATCAAATAGGACTTTATTTGGTTGTAATGTTGGCTGCGGGATGGGTAGGATACATATGGATATAGTGACTGCACCTCCCTAAGCACTCCACTACATTGTGTACTTTTAAGCTCTTGATGTTGTCAAACCTTCATTCCACCATTTCATTATTGTGTTAACCCTTTATTCTTTTAAGCATCTTATTTTATTTTATTATTTTATGGTGGCCTATAGTATTGCTTATCAAATAGTGCACTTTTTTTCATGCTTCCTTAATTCCAGTTACATCCCCAGTCAACCACCCACACTTATATTTCTTTTCATATCCATTACACTTCGAGTGCTTCTAAGAGGTGATAGGGTTCAACAAGATAGGCTATTTAAACTTGTGTCAGTCTTGTCAAGTGGTTGCCAAGGAAAACAGGCTTATAGGAGCAACGAGGTTGACTAAGATATGTACCATTAGGTGGGACAAACATACATAAGGGTTAAGCAAAGAATGCCTATATCACTTTCCAGACCAAATAAGACTACCATTTCGCTTTGTACACACACATGTCAAGTTCTAGGCATTGAGTGTTAGCACAGAATACACAAAATCTCACTCACACATGGATCATTACTCACTTCAGTTAGGATCATCAGACCCTCTTCTTAAAGCATTTGAGCCATTCAGGGACACACAATTTAAGGCCTTGTTCGAGTCGACTAAAGAGTCTAAGTGTCCCACTAAAGTAATCTTTATTCAGGGTATCATAGAGTTAATGGCCCTATTCCCATCTCGCCCAAGACTCCTAAACTAAAAAAAAACTAACTACACCTGGTTCAAGCGAAAACCCTTGGAAAAGAAACATGGTATAAAGAAAAACCAAGGGGTTGATACACTACCTAACAAAGAAAAATCTTTTTGCGTTTTCTCTAGACTCACTTCCCTCAAGAAGTAGGTCCATCGTCGGGAGGAGTCTTGGGTAAATATATATATATATATATATATATTTTTTTTTCCGACTCAAAACCCTCAAGAGACCTGTCGAAAGGTGTCCATCGTCGGGCCCAGTCAACACTAATCCATATATATTCAAATAAAATAAAAAATTCAACTACCAACAAACCAATCAACCTCCCAACAATTATATATATACAATAACAGTATCCCCACCCCACACTTAAAGAATTGACATACCCCAATGGCAACAGAATAATGCACAGTGAGGTAAGGAGACTTCCCTGGTTCTCAGTCTTCATCAGAGGCGGTGGCCGGGTCGAGTCGACAGGCGCGCCCTAACGCGCGGAGCCAGGACATTATCTTCTTCTCGGACTTAGCATTATGAGTGACTAGAGTGTCAACTCTATCATTCAGGTTATCCACTGAGGTACGTAAGCCATCAACATCTTGCTCCAAGGTAGACATCCGGGTGCTTCGCCGAGGCCGAGATGGGCCCGCCTCATCAAAAGGTGTCATTGGCGTGGTGGCGTCAGGCACCACCTCGTCCTCATCGTCCACAAAAATAGGTACGGGATGATCCTTTCCCATTGTGATTTTGCTGGCCTTGAAAGGGGCCTTCTTTGCGATCTTCCCATCTTCTGATTTGATCTCTACAGCTCCACTTGGGAATATTTGCACTACTTTGAATGGACCTGACCATCGGGACTTCAACTTACCTGGGAAAAATCTAAATCTTGAGTTGTACAGTAGCACTAATTCGCCGGGTTTGAAGTTTCGATCCAAGATGTGCTTGTCATGCATCAATTTCATCCTTTCTTTATACAATCGAGCGCTCTCGAATGCGTGGAACCCGAATTCCTCGAGCTCATGCAGCCCATTAACTCTGTTGGTGCCCACTATTTCCATTCCCAAGTTTAACTGCCTCAGTGCCCACAGTGCTCTATGTTCGAGCTCAACCGAAAGGTGGCATGCCTTACCAAATACCAACTTGTAAGGTGACATACCAATTGGGGTTTTTAAGTCTGTGCGATATGCCCACAATGCATCATCCAACTTCGTGGCCCAATCCGTTCTTGTTGCATTCACCGGTTTTGAGAGGACACTTTTGTTTCCCTGTTGGACACTTCAACCTGCCCGCTTGTTTGTGGGTGGTATGGTGAGTCTACCTTGTGGCGAACACCATACTTCTCCGACAAGTGTGCAAACGCTCTATTGCAGAAGTGAGATCCACCATTCCTGATTATAGCCCGGGGGGTGCCAAAACGGGTGAAGATGTTTTTCTTTAGGAAATTAGTCACCCCCTTTACATCATTGGTTGGTAGAGAAACTGCTTCGACCCACTTCGAGACATAGTCAACGGCCACCAGTATATACTTGTTACCGTAAGAGCTGAAAAATGGCCCCATGAAGTCGATTCCCCACATGTCAAATACTTCCACCTCTTAGATTGTGGTCATTGGCATCTCATGACGACGGGATATGTTGCCCGTCTTTTGACATTCATCGCAGTTTTTACCCAGGTATGAGCATCCTTGAACAATGTAGGCCAGTATAGTCCTGATTCTAGTACCTTTTCTGCTGTTCGGACTCCTCCAAAGTGTCCCCCATATGGCGAAGCGTGACAGGCCTGCAAAACAGAGGGTTGATCTTTCTCGGGGATACACTGCCGAATCATGTTATCAACACATATTTTGAACAATAAAGGCTCATCCCAATAATAATCACGACAATCCCGGAAAAACTTTTTCTTTTGACTCGAGGAGAAATCATGCGGTACTATACCACATGCCAGGTAGTTAGCAATATCAATATACCATGGTGCCTCCTCCATTGTCATTTCCAGTAATTGCTCATCCGGGAAGGTCTCGATGATGTCTCCAAGCTCTGTTCTCTTTTCTGCCCCTTCTAACCTTGAGAGGTGGTCTGCCACTTGGTTGTCTGTTCCCTTCCGGTCACGAATTTCCAGGTCAAACTCTTGCAGCAACAGAACCCAGCGAATCAGGCAGGGTTTTGACTCCTTATTTGCTATCAAGTACCTAATGGATGCATGATCAGTTTAAATAATAACTTTTGAGCCAATCAAATATGACCTGAATTTGTTGAAGGCAAACACTACAGTGAGCATTTCCTTTTCAGTGACCGCATAGTTCAACTGTGCACTACTAAGCGTACTGCTTGCATAGTAGATGGGGTGCATAATTTTCTCCTTGCGCTACCCCAAGACTGCTCCTATCGCATAATCACTGGCATCACACATCAGTTCAAATAGTTGCTCCCAGTCGGGTGCAACAATGATGGGTGCAGTCACCAGTCTCTTTTTCAGCTCCTCGAATGCCAACCTACAAACATCAGAAAACACAAAGTGCTGGTGTTTTTCAAGAAGCTTACATAAAGGGTTAGCAATTTTTGAAAAATCCTTGATGAACCGCCTGTAGAATCCGGCATGCCCATGGAAACTCCTCACTGCTTTCACTAAAGTAGGTGGTGGTAGCTTCTCAATCACGTCAATTTTTGCATAGTCTAATTCAATCCCCTTTTCGGATAATCTATGTCCCAGCACTATTCCTTCTTGTACCATAAAATGGCACTTTTCCTAGTTCAGCACCAGATTTGTTTCCACACATTGTTTGAGCACCCTTTTGAGGTTATGGAGACAATCTTCGAATGAATCTCCTACCATGGAGAAATCATCCATAAACACTTCCGTAATGTCTTCGACCATGTCAGTAAAGATGGCTAACATACACTGCTGGAATATGGCCGTTGCATTGCAAATCCCAAAGGGCATTCTCCGAAAAGGAAAGATGCCATACGGACATGTAAACGACATTTTTTATCTATCTTCCGGGGCTATTGAGATTTGATTGTACCCCGAGTATCTGTCTAAATAAAAGTGGGATCGCCCAGCTAATCTTTCCAACATCTGGTCAATGAATGGCAAGGGGAAATGGTCCTTTCGGGTGGCTGCGTTTAGTTTCCTATAATCCATGCAGATCCACCACCCGGTGACTGTACGAGTTGAGATCAACTCGTTATTCTCATTTTGTACAACAGTCATTCCGCCCTTTTTCGGTACACACTGAACGGGGCTCACTCAATTGCTGTCAGATATGGGAAAGATGATGCCTGCATCCAGCCACTTAATCACCTCCTTTTTCACTACCTCTTTCATGTTCAGGTTCAGCCTTCGTTGATGTTCCCTGGAAGGGTTGTGCCCTTCTTCCAAAAGAATCTTGTGCATGCAGAAGGCCGAGATGATACTTTTATGTCTGCCATGGTCCAACCAATGGCAGTTTTGCATTCTTACAACACTTTTAGTAATTGTTCAACCTGCACAGCTAGCAAACCAGATGATATGATAACAGGTAAAGTAGAGTTGGGACCCAAGAAGGCATATCTGAGGTGGACTAGAAGTGGCTTCAGTTCCAGTTGTGGTGGTGTCTCAACTGATGGTTTTGCAGGTGGTGAGGCTCCTTATTCTGAATAGAGGGGTTCAAATCAGGGTTCTCTCTTCCAAAATCCTTGGCCTTCGAGTTCCATAACCCACTCTGCCAACCCTTCGCCATCTATTTCCTCTAAATTTGTCAAACAAGCTCCCAATGGATCTTTGGCATTAAGGGTCTCATCTTCATCATGTAGGATCACATCCACCGCCTCCACTACGGAGCAATTTGCATACTCACTGGGTGTCCTCATGGATTGTTGGACGTTGAATATCACTTCTTCATCGTTCAACCTCATTTTTAATTCCCTAGTCTCGCAATCAATTAGTGCTCTCCCAGTGGTTAAAAATGGCCTTCCCAAAATGATGGGAATCTCCTCGTCGATTTGGCAGTCCAGAATGACAAAGTCAGTAGGGAATACAAACTTCCCCACTTGCACCAACACATCATCAAGAATCCCTGTCGGTCTTTTAACTGTACGGTCAGCCAATTGCAACAACATAGAAGTCGGCCTAGCTCTGCCAATGCCCAACTTTGTGTAGATTGCCAAAGGCATCAAGTTTATGCTGGCTCCTAAGTCACACAATGATTTTGCAAAAGCATAAATTCCAATGGTGCACGGAATGGTGAAACTACCTGGTTCAAACATCTTTTGAGCCGTGGGTCTAGTCACTACTGCTGCATGTCTGTGTCAGAGTCACTGTGGATAGGTCCTGAAAATCAAATTTCCGCGACATCAGATCTTTCATCATCTTTGCATAGCCTGGAATTTCCCTCAAGACATCCATCAAAGGAATATTCAATTGAATCTGATGAAGCATCTCCATAAATTTCCTGTATTGATCCTCTTTCTTTTGTTTTGCCAATCTCTGAGGGAATGGTGCATGCATCACTTTTTGTCCACTACTTGCTGGCTATTCTTTGTTAGAATTTTGTGGCACAAGAGGAGCCACTTGTTCTGCAACCTTTTCACTTTCTTTGGCTTTACCCTTTTCAACCTGGGTTGTTCAACCACCACTTTAGTGAGTTCTGCTGATTCATCTATCTCGACTGGAACTAGAGTGGCTGGCATAGTCTCTCTTCTAGTTTGGGCATCCTCTTGCTCCCTGTCTAAATCTCTCCCATTCCGGAGACTGACTGCCATCAGCTGATTCAAGTTTTGCTCCTTTGGGTTGATGTTTGTGTCGACCGGTAATGCTCCCTGGGGGCGGTTGTTTAAGTCCATGGACAACTGCCCCAGTTGAGTTTCAATCCCCTTTATTGATGAATCATGTGCTGCCAACTTTTCCTGCATCTTACCATTTGTGCCAATGAGTTGCTGTATCATACCCTTGGTCTGCACCATGTTGTTGTCTTGTTGCTGATGAGGTGGTTGGTATGTCATTTGTTGCTGGTGTTGCTGCTGATAGCCCTGTTGTCTCTGATATGGAACAACTTGGCCTTGTGGCCGTACACCTCCAGGTTGTGGTATGTTAGGTATGTACTGCTGGTTGGGTGCTGGCCCCCACTGTTTTCCTCCTTGTCTCTGACCCCCAAAATTGTTAACATAATTCATATCTTCTCTGGGACCCTGGTTATCACCTTCTCCAATCCATGAACACACATAAGATTGATTGATGCAAGGGGTACACAGTCCTCCATTTGTTGTATCAACGATATGCAATTGCTTTGTAACCATCTCGTCAATCTTCTTCGTCAATATACTCATCTGAGTCATGAGTGTGGATATGTTCTCTACATGTGAATTATTTGGGTCAAGAGGAACTGAATGCATTATTGGTGTCCGAGTCGTACCTCTCATCATCCATCATGAATTCTGAGCCATCTTGTCAAGAAGGACTTTGCACTCAGTAAATGTCTTGCTCAGAAAATCACCCCAGCCGAAGCGTCCACATTTTCTTTCAAATTGTCCGCTAGCCCCATGTAGAATCTCTGGCCGAGCATCTGGTCTGGAATACCATGGTGAGGACACTTCACTAGCATCCCCTTGAATATTTCCCAAGTTTCCTGCAAGGTCTCAGTGGGATTCTACTTGTACTGTAATATCTCATCAATCTGTCTTGCAGTCTTGTTGGGAGGGTAGAACTTATTCAGGAACTGCTTGACTAATTCATCCCATGTGTCAATGGAGTTTATTGGGAGTGAATTCAGCCAAATATGAGCTTCCCCAGTCACTGAGAAAGGAAACAGCAGCAGCTTGATGGCTTCCGGGGTCACATTTGGCTACATTTGGGTCACACAAATTGACAGAAAATTTTTCAGGTGTTGTTGAGGATCTTCAATGTGTGCCTTGGAGAACAATCCCTTATTCTGCAGAAGATGCAGCATATTATTAGTGATCTGAAATGTCTCTGCTTGTATTGGGGTACAACAATGGCGGTGGCCAGGTTGTCAGCTGTTGGTTGTGCCCAATCATAGAGTGCAGCTTCTGGCACAAGAGGTACCACCCCTCCATCGTTTGATACAAAGGGTACCCGGTTGTTTGCGTTGACGTTATCCACGTTTTCCATTTCAAGTTGCGGTAAGTGTTTGTCCTTCTTGTTAGCACGGTTTAATGCTCAGAATGTTTTCTCGGGGTCTGAGAATCCTTCAAGAAGTTCACCAGTCCTCGAAGTGTTTCTAGGAATACACCTACTTCACACAAGAATTCAAACGTGAGAATTTCAATGAAAAATTATTTAGCACCATAGAAATTTGAGCTAAACTAATAATTCTACCGATACTTCTAAGTTGTAACAAATAACACCATTAGTTCCCCGACAACGACGCCAAAATTTGATCACGCCCAACTGTGCCTTATAAAAGATAAAGCGGTCATTGCAAATATAATCCGGTTTAAAGTCCAGAGTCGAATCCTCAGGGAACTAACCTACCTATTACAACTCTCAGTGATGCTAATGTAAGCTCAGACATTTTCCCGGGTGCAGTATTTTTATCAATAATTTTTTGGATTTATTAACTAAAAGGACTAATATTAAAACTAACAATATTTAATATTAAAGATAAATCAATGGTAGAAAGATCTTGGGCAGTGATTTTCCCAATTGCTAAACTAATTCTGACTCTTTTGCTATATTCTCATCATGTTACTCTAAGAAGATTATGAGCTATGTTTTATTATAATTATCTCTCGATCAATTACAATAATTTACTAGAGCATTCTCTCGAACTACTCTAGCTGATAACTTATGCAGCTCTAATTTATCCCACCAAAGTTTCGTTATCTCTAACCCCACTTTTAAATTCAAGTAATGAATCTCTTCAATTACCCAAAAGTGGTGTTGTTCAACAACAATCTAACCTGGTGTTCTTTCTCAAGCAACACCAAGCAATTAGACACGATTAATCAAGGGCCCATCCAATTAATCACCATACAAAGCATAGTTGAAAAATCTTAGATTAAACCCGGATCAGTTATAACAATATTGAGTCAAAACTTCATCTAACAATTGGTTCCATCAACCCTAGACGGATTGTTTAGCTACTCATGCTAAAACACAAAGAAAGCATAAAATAATTCATAATTCCCAAAATAATGATAAAATATGGAGAATAGAAAAACTCTAATTGTAGCTTAATTTTCTCAACCTTGTTCTTTCCTCCAAAATCAATCTATAAACAAGCCTAAACTTTCTTGGACGAGTTTATAAGGTTTAAATAGGGTTAGAATAATTTCTCCCATTTTTGCACTTAAGTCCCTACAATTTCTAGGCGTTTTCCGGATCGACCGCGGCCGTGGCAGAACGCAGAGCGACCGTGGTGGTTAACATGAATTCTGCCTTGCATTGTTTTGCCCACCGCGTTCTAGCCGCGGTCGCGGTCGCTGTCGCGGTCGCTGTCGCGGTCGCTGTCGCGGTCGCTGTCGCGGTCGCGGTGGGCTCCACTCCAGCCCTCTTCGCCTTTTTCTTGCTTCTTTTCACTCGGGTTCTTCTTGATTGGCCTTATACTCCCTCGATTTACTCCAAAATGCTCCAAAGTATCTTCCGAACATGGATTATTTGCTGCAAAGCAGAAAAACACTATTTAGAGCATTTTGTTATCATTTCTGCACTTAAAACAACACTAGAGTATGATTCATTAAGAGTGTAAATATCGTCTATATAGCCTACTATCAATACCCATGTTCCGAAGAACCTCATAACAACTATCAAGGTATTGTTGGGGGTCCTCCGTAGTGGTACCACTGAAATGAACAGGGAAAAGCTTGATAAACCTATCCAATCTCCATAAAGCATCGGAGGACATAACTGTCCCATCAACGAGCGGTGTTGCAGCAACTGGCTGAACTACCCCAACTGGATTGGCTGCTGGGGTCTGAAGCTGAGGAGTAATCTTCTCTTGAGTGTGGGTAGCAGGAGTTTGGACTCCTTCTCCAGCCTAAGATACGACTGCTGCCCCGGGGAGTGCACCAGTCTGGGCTACACTCTCCATAAGGCCTACTAGTCGGACCAAGGCATCCTGAAGCATTAGGGTAGCAATAAACCCCTCTGGGACCTGAGCTGGTCCCGCCGGAACGGTCTGAGCTGGATCCTCTCTACCGAGCTCTGTCTGAGGCTCCGCAGCTGGAGCTTCTGCCTGAGCACTGGGCAGAGTCCTGCCCCTGCCTCGGGCTCTGCCCCTTGTAGGAGCTGATGCTTCTGGAGGGTCCGACTATTGGTCAGCGGAAGATGAGGTACGTGTTCTCGCCATCTGCGAGAGAATAAGAATAGAAGAGTTCAATCAGTATTGGGATAACAAGAATCGCACGACAGAGTTGAATAAAGTGAACTTGTTCCTAACTTTATAGCCTCTGGGGGATAAGTACAGACGTCTCCGTACTGATCCCTCAAAATCTATTAAGCTTGTCCGTGAATTCTGAGACCTAGGCAACCTAGTGCTCTGATACCAACTTGTCACGATCCGATTTCCCACCGTCAGGACTGTGATGGCGCCTAACGCTATACTTGATAGGCAAGCAACCATTAGAGGGCTACGACGTTAAAACAATTAAAATATATACGAAGTTTTACTACCATCCAATATATAATACCAAAATAACAAATGAAATAGTATACAATACTGCGAAAATAATACTAATCTCTAGCTACCCAGGGTTTGAAGTCACAATTCACGAACTACTAAGAATTTACTACAAGTATTTGACTGAAAGAAAATATATATATCTGTTCTGAACTAAATAAAACAACAACTGAATAATAAGGAAGAGACTTCAGGAATCTGTGGAGGTCGGCAGATCTACCTCGTGTCTGCGTGCGAATAGTCTGCTACAACTCGAACTCAGCTCAGACCTAAACCTGGATCTGCACAGAAAGTGCAGAGTGCAGTATCAGTACAATCGACCCCATTTACTGGTAAGTGCCGAGCCTAACCTCGGCGAAGTAGTGACGAGGCTAGGACATGACACCACATAAAACCTGGACATATATAATCATGCTATTGGAAATAACAACAAACAAAGAATTAAAACAACAATTAATGGGAAGGGAGCATACAATAAGAAATTTTTAACATAAGGAGTGAGAAAAATGAGAAGGTATAAATAAACAGTGATTAACAAACAACCAAATTAAGCAACTAAAATAGAAAGAAAATCTACACGGCACCACCCTTCGTGCTTTTACTCTAAGCCTCACCAGATAACAAATAGGAATGCACGACATCACCCTTAGTGCTTTTACTCTCATCCTCACCAGATTATAAATTAGAATGCACGGTATCACCCTTCGTGCTTTTACACTCAACCTCACAATATAAATAAATCATGCACGGCTGTTATACCCTATTTTAACACGGGTCAAACTAGAGTATAACATATTGGTAATTCTGAAGGTTTAATTAATTAAGAGAGTCGCCACCTAATTATTTTAAAGATGAATTAGGACACCAATTTTAGCTAAGTAATGCTTAAAATTAACTCTGTTTTATATGGTCAACTTAACCTTTAAGACTATGGGTAAGGGTTCTAATTAATCTTATAAGGAAGGTTATTAAGGCGCCCTACATGATCCGTTAATTACGGTTAGCTGACCAAACTTAGGTTAATTAGTTAAAGAAATATATATATTTATATCTAAATACATTTGATTGAAAGCTATCAAAATTAATTAGAGGAATCTGACTTTGGTTTTGGAAAAAGACATCCAAATTACCTTTGAAAACAAGTTTTTTTACAAAGAAGCCATTTGTTGCTAACAAAGTTTGAAGTCTAAACTTATATGTGTTTGAAAAAAGTATAAGAGTAGAATTTCAAGATGTCTCTGGTTTAAAATGTTATCTCCAAAATTAAGTACCTTGTAAGAAAACATTAGTATAGCAAAATGTTATTAAGCTACTGTTTTAAGTAGTCCTTGAAGATAGGCGTGGTATTCCAAGTGATAAAATAAGTACGATACTTATAAATAGGGTGAGAATACTAAGTGATTAAATAAGGCTATGCTATTTCTTCTATGTTAATAATAGATACCAACATAAAAATTTCAAAAATTAAGAAACACAAAAACATAAATCGGCAAATACAAAATTAAGACAAAATGAATGATAGAAACAAAAGAAGGACGCCATAGGTGTCCCCAAGCGTTTCGCTTATTTTTCTCGCTATCCGGTGTTCTAAGGAATGAGAGGCATCGACTCCACATGCGGGTATGTGAGAATCTTGCTTTAAGACTCCATGATTTGCTCCAAGCACATATGCACAAAAAGAGAACAAAACAAGAATTAGAATGAAAGAGGTCTATTTCTAGAAGTGCTACATAGATGGTGATAACTAAAATAGCAGAAACAAAGAAAGTATCAATCATATTGGTATTGAAATTATTTAAAGGATCTATAATCTTAACATCCCATTCTTCTTACTCAAAGACTCTTCCCAGGTATTCTCACGATGAACCAAACCACACAGATGTTCAATAAATTAAGTCTATGACTGTAGTTACTACGTTTAAGCAAGTTAGGGAAAAAATACTAGTAATTTTAAGTCTTATAACTATGTGTTTTTATGATCCTTTAAAGTTATTTTCCAGATTTTTATAAAGTAGATGCCAACACCTAAAAGAGGATATGTAAGCATACATCAATGTTTCATAGCAGCACATGCTTCTAGCTAAGATCTTTTTCCCTATGAGCAATGTCAAATGCTATTGTCCTGGTTTGTAAGACATGAAGAGAAATACTACAGAATATGGATCCTAATTCTTAACAGTTAGATAAGTTTCTCCCTTAAGATATGCAAGAAAAATTAAGAAATTCTTAAACCATTTCAAAACTAAAAGAAGATGTCAATATGCAAAGATAGTATTCCAACAGGACATCTCCAAAATAAAGAACACTTGAGCAAGCTAGACAAATTCCACAATCATTATTCATAAACAACATACATATCTCCTACATCTTATGATATCCAGCTAGGTAGACAATAATAACAATCTAAGCCTTATGCCTTCTTGAATCTGATCTTGTTATTATCTAGTTCTGAAAGTTTGTTAAACATTCTATCATACATATACTTTATCTAACATAGTTAAGTATTACAAATTCCTCTAACCGGACTTTTCACATTTCAAGAACATTCAAACCAATTTCCTATCGACATAGTTTCTACTACGCTACCAAGCTTATGAGTATCAATTAAAAATCAGCTGTAGTATAGCATATATGCATATCGGGGTGGCGTTCGTCATGTACGAAGAAAAATAAGTTGTAGTGTTTCTAGATTACATGAAGAGCCTTTTAATCTAAATCCTCGATATAAAAGTCATAAGTTTTTTGTTTGTCTATGGACATGTTTTTAACACATGGAATGACTGGTCAAATACCAATATACTAACACATAAAAGGGGGCAAGACATAATCACAGGAGCATTCGCAAATCAATCAACATACACATACGACAACTATCATTCTTCTAATAGCATGGTTTCTTCAGAACATGAACTTTAGTTCATGGCTTTTAACTATACAGAATAACCGATGGCTCATTAACAGTATATGGACATTAGAATAGTTGGGGTTTGAGATTCGAAATAGAACCGAGTGTTTATAGAAATATTTTTGTCTAACAGTTTTCTTTTCACTTAAGCACATGGATGAAACATAACACGATTTAAATCATGATTTCTACCACATGAAGAGCAAATAAGTAAATGGTTTCTACAAGAAAATAACAATAAAAAAAAGGACCCTACACTTGACTCTCGGTCGATTTTGAATCTGCCCGCCTAAATGAAACTCTAGGGTCTCTTTCTGCCTATAAATACTCATATGCCAGGCCTCTTTTGAGGGGGTCAGAGCGAGGATTAGGGAATTTTGTATAATTGAAATTTAGACCTCTAATTGAGGTCGGGTTTCAAAACTAATTACATCTTCGGGCTCGGGGATGAATGCGTAAACAGATTTTGGTCCTTTAAGTCTTATAAATATGTGTTTTTATGCTCCTTTAAAGTTATTTTCCAGATTTTTATAAAATAGATGCCAACACCTAAAAGAGGATATGTAAGCATACATCAATGTTTCATAGCAGCACATGCTTCTACATAACGCGATTTAAATCATGATTTATAGGTCTGTTTACGCATTCATCCCCGAGCCTGAATATGTAATTAGATTTGAAATCCGACCTTAATTAGAGGTCTAAATTCTAATTATACAAAATTCCCTAATTCTAGCAAAACTCCCAATTATTACCATGAAAACCCTAGATTTTTGGTTGAAAATTGATGAAAAACAATGGGTAACCGGGAGATAGTAGTTTAGATTCATTTACCAACACTCTGAGGAAGAACTTGTCTCTTGAAAATCGCCTCTAAGCCTTCTTGGTTTTGAAAATATGAAAGAAGGGCCAACTCCCGTTTTAGGTTCTGTTTTAATTCGCTGGACAGGTCTTCTTCGCGTTCGCGAAGGACCTGTTGCGTTCGCAATGCTTTGCGGCCAGAAGGCCTACGCGTTCGCGAAGAGCTGCTCGCGTTCACGATGGTTCCCCCCTGCGCGACCATCGCGTTCGTGCCCCAGTGGTTGCGTTCGCGTAGAAGAACGTGACTCCCCTCCCCCAGGTCCCTTAACCTATCACGTTCGCGGAAGGCTGATCGCGTTTGCGAAGGGTACCACCCCCAGTGCTTCATGTTCACGAAGAAGGATTTTTCCCTCAGCCTGGATTACACTTCGCGATCTCGAGAGAGGCTTCGCAATCGCGAAGCACAAATCACCTATGCACCAGCAACAGGATAAACAACAGAATTTCTAAGTTTAAAACATCCTGAAGCCTACCCGAAACTCATCCGAGCCCTGGGATCTCCAAACCAAACATGCACGCAAGTCTAAAAATATCCTACGGACTTGCTCGTACGATCAAATCGCTAAAATAACACCTAAAAATAACGATTTAATATCAAAATCAATGAAATTCTCAAGAACACTTTAAGGTTTCTATTTTCTCAACCGGACGTCCGAATCACGTCAAATCAACTTCAATTTCTACCAAATTTTATAGACATGACTTAAATATTATAATAGACCTATACCAGGCTCCGGAACCAAAATACGGCCAGATACCAACGAGTTCAAACATTAATCAATTTCTTTAAATCCTTCAATCTAACAATTTTCATACAAAAATCATTTCTCGAGCTAGGGACCTCGGAATTCGATTCCGGGCATACGCCCAAGTCCCATGTTTTACTACGGATCTTTCGGGACCGTAGGAACACGAGTTCCGGTCTGTTTACTTAAAACGTTGGCCAAATTTAACTAAAAGTCATTTTTAAAATCTCGAAAATTATAATTTCATATTATGCACGTAAATCGAGGTAAATTGAAACAAAACTTTTAAGACTAACAAGCTCGGAATAGAGTCTTAATTCATAAGATGACCCTTTGGGTCATCACATGAACCCTTTAATTGGGTTATTCAATCTCTCAATTAACCCAATTCCTTGTAGCTAACTTAACCTAGACTAGGTCCCTCTTTCTCAAGAAGAGACTAAGTCAAATAAGCATGAATCCATGTTTTCAACCATTAATTCTACAAATAAAGCGTGAACCAAGCTAAATAATAAACACCCATTCATAAACAAGCATAAACTTAATCACTTATAAGGTTTATACACTAGGGTGGGTCACAACCCTAGCAAAAAATTCTAGCTACTCATAGTGGGTATAGAAGAAAACAAAGAATAAAAGATAAATAAACTCATATTGAAAGATTGAAATAGAGAAATTTCAATATGAAATCACCAAAATAAGCTAAAGTTGCCTAAAGAAGTAAAGTAAAATGGCTACAAGACTTGCTGATGCCAAAACTTGACCTAATTTCGTGAAACTCTTTTATTTATACAAAGATGACATTTTCAGACAAAAATGCCCCCAGGACGTTCTGCAGCCGCACAATTCCATGTGCGGTCCTCCGAATTCATCATCTTGCAGGAGATAGGGGTTCTGCGGCGGCACAATTCTTGACTGCGACCGCAAGGCATCATTTCTGCGGTCCGCACACTTATTACTGCGACTGCAACTTGATCTTTTGCGGTCTGCACCTGTACTTGTGCGTCCGTAAGGCACTTCTTTTGCATCCACGCTATTGTTGTGCGGTTCGCAATTCTGAAGGAGTTGGATTTTGGAATTTGCACATTCTCTGAAGTTGATTTAAAGCTCATCTTTTGCGGCCGCACAATTCTTGTGCGGTCCGCAATTTGCCAAAAAATCTAATGGGTTTTCCTTCATCATCTACAGCCGCAAATAAAAATATATGGTCTGCACTTTGTAACTTCTGTGCCTTTTATTTCCTTGTGTTTAGATTACTCCTTTTTGAGTCGGGTTTCATCTTGGGAGTCCAACTTCCAACATTTCTGTAATTTTGCACATTTCATCAATTTCAGAAACACAATTCAATGCTTTTAGACTAAAACAAAAGCTAAAAGGCGCTAATAAGTAGTAAAAATTCCCGCTTATTAACTCCCCAAACTTCAGTCTTTGCTTGTCCTCAAGCGAATAAAATAGTTCCCACCTCTAAAAGTTAAGGGATATTACAGCTAGCCATGGGTGAATCATTCACACCTCAGTTGGGATCAACAATTACCCACACCACTCATGCATTATTTACAAGGCAACAAATTAAAGATTTAGGCATATATAGCTCTATTGTGACATTCGAGCATCAATAGTTGACTTACTCATCAAGGACTTTCGCTCTATCTTGTAGGTCATGGTGGATTCCAAACTCCTCCACCTCTACTCTTCATTTTCCAAGCTCACTTAAGAATTTAACATTCAATTCAAAATTTTATGAAATGTTCACTCATATCTCTCAAGAGAATGTCACAAGTACGACTTCTGGTACCATAAGCTTGACCCTTATGTAGATCACCACTAATGTAGCTCACTCAACTCAAAATTAGGTTGGACTTCTTTTGGAATGCAATAAAGGCTTTTGGATTAGAGATTGGTACAATATGGATAAGTGGTTACACCTTAATTAATCACTCCATCTTTCAATTCTCGTCTCACACTTTGTCGATTCCCTGAGGCACTTTCTTTTCCTTGGGGGACTAGAAAGACTTAATATCACTCTTTCTTGATCATTACATTCATATTTCTCTATGTTTGGAATCATTTCCTTTCTTTGAATCCCTTCAACTCTTTCATTTATTCACCTTTTGCATTTCTCTTTTTGTTCTTTCCTTTTCTTTGCCTTTCCTTCTCATAATTTCTTTTATCTTTTTGAGCCTTGATACCTTTGTTTCAATTTCCTTGTCTCTCCCCCAAACTTACGTTATTAGTCAATTGTTTCACGTGAGTGTTAAGAAAATCTCGGGTGCCAAGAGAGGGTCACGATAGAACGGGTTAAGGCTTGTTCATGGTTTTCAATGGGAAAGGCTAAAGGATCGAAGGGGTTTACTAGGTATGACATCATTGGTAGGCAATAGAAAACTCAAACGGGCCAAGGAAAGCCTACAATCACTTCTTAAGCCAAGCGAAATTTACGATTTCGCTTTAAAATACATTCGGGGAAAATTCTAGATCTTTCGCACGGATATTTGGACTAACAACAAAGAATCTCACCCCCCATGCAACTAGATTGTTAAAGAGGATAGATTCGGGGACCCACAATGACCACAACCAAGATTGAAGATCACTATGGTCTAATTAGGCCACTTGATGATATTAAACTCAGCACAAGAGTCACAAAGTCACTAACTAGAGTTATTTCCTTTTAAAAATCCTTGTCTCTAACCATAAACATGTAGTTAAATGTGTTGGTTCTAAATGAAGCATGTTTGAGTCTTTGAGTTTGACTTAATCAGGTCTTTTTATTCATTATTATTACTATTATCTCCTAAACACAAAACTGACTCGTTCCTTTAAGAAGGTTGTCACGCCATCTATCGTTGGGAAGAGTTATCCGGTTCACACAAAAACTACCTTTGGAAAGAACCGTGGTATTAAGAAAATCAAAGGCTTATTATCTACTAAAATATAATAAAGAAGCTACTAAATAAAAAAAAGCTACTAAATTAAAAAGAAGCTACTAAATTAAACGCTAACTAATAAGAAAATAAAAAATAAAATAAAGAAGCTACAATAAAAAATTATTGAAAGTGTAACGAATCTATCTATATATAATAAGAGAGGCAAAGACACCATAGTATGCCAAGTGACAACATAATAAAAAGCCACTTGGCAATTTTAGGACAAAAGTTAGTTAGGTTAGGTAAAAATAAGTTTCTTTTTGAATTTAAATTTTAAAAAATAAAATTATGCATTATTTATTATTAATAATTATTTACTCTTTTTGAGATTGAATTGAAATATATAATAAAAGGTTAATTTGAATTAAAAGAATTACAAGCAACATAATGAAAAAAATATAAAAATCAAAACTCTATATTGAAAATAGAATAGAAGAAAATTTCTATTGCTTATTTCATATAATCTATCTATATGTAATAGGAGAAGAAATTAAAGACACCATAGTAAGCCAAGTCGCAACATAAGAAAAAATAACTTCGCAATTTTAGGACAAAAGTTAGTTATGTTAGGTAATAGTTGGTTTCTTTTTGAATTTATATATTTTAATAAAATTAAATTATGCATTATTTATCATAAAGTCTAATTCTTATACCATATAATATAATAAATAATTCTAAAAATATTGATACATTTATACAAAATAATAAAAGAACATATAGAAGTAAAAAATGTAAAAATTTAAACTTTATACTGAAAATAAAAAAGAAGAAAAGTATAATTGCATATTCCATATAATGTAAAAATAATAATCAAAATATTGATACATTTTATAGAAAATAAGAAATAATAATAAAAGGAGAGGCAACAACATCATATTACACCAATTGACAGAAAAATAAAAAATCACTTAACAATTTTAGGACAAAAAGATTGTTATTCGAAGATAGAAGAAAAGTCTAATTTGAATTTAAATAATTACAAGCAACATAGTAAAAATATATATAAATATCAAAACTTTATATTGAAAATAAATCTATCTATATATAATAGGAGAGGCAAAGACATCATAGTATGCAAAATGACAACATAATAAAAAGCCACTTGGAAATTTTAGGACAAAGTTAATTAGGTTAGGTAAAAATAAGTTTCTTTTGGAATTTAAATTTTTAAAAATAAAATTATGTATTATTTATTATTAATAATCAGTTACTCTTTTTGAGCTTGAATTTAAATATAGAAGAAAAGTCTGATTTGAATTTAAAATAATTACAAGCAACACATTGAAAAAAATATAAAAATGAAAACTTTATATTGAAAATAGAATAGAAGAAAAGTCTAATTGCTTATCACATATAATCTATCTATATATAATAGGAGAAACAATTAAAGACACTATAGTAATCCAAGTCGCAACATAAGAAAAAACAACTCGCAATTTTAGGACAAAAGTTAGTTAGGTTAGGTAATAGTTAGTTTCTTTTTGAATTTATAAATTTTAATAAAATTAAATTATGCATTAATTATCATAAAGTCTAATTCTTATTCCATATAATATAGAAAATAATTCTAAAAATATTGATACATTTTATAGAATATATATATATATATATATATATATATATATATATATATATATATATTATGTATGGTATTATCTATACATAATAAATGGAGAGGCAAAGACATCATATTAAACCAAGTGACAGCAAAAAATTTCAAGGCAAAAAAATTGTTATTTGTAAAAGTAAGCCAAATATCAAGATACTACAAAATATTCTCCGTGCAAAGAGCGGGTATAAATACTAGTGTACATAATGAGAGAGGAGAGAGAATATATACGTAATGAGAAAGAAGAAGAAAATAATAGCAAGTTAATTACAGGCCAAATGTCTCAAAATCATCAAATAAAATCAAATAAGCTCCACCCCCTAAATAAAAATAAGCGTTGTCCATAGTGCTTACAAATAAGAGTAAAGGAAGGGAAAGAGTGAAGAAGACTCCCTATGCCTCCTTGGACATCTCTGTGTCTACAACAATGTCATCGCCCTCAGACTCTTCTAACTAGATCTCATCATCCTCAACTCTGGGAGTGACTTGGTTGGTGAACATCTGATGCACTGTCTCGGCAGTGTCGGCTGCCATGTGTGGCTCCTCAGACTAGGCAGCTGGTGGCGATGGAGCTAATGGTGGTGCTGGTGGTGCAAGAGCTGGATCAATGAGCATCTCAAATGCTATGTCTCCGGCTGCTGCAATCTTGGTCACCTCTCTCCGGAGCTTGTCAACTGATTTCTTGGAAGACTGGTACTTTCTCATTTTCTTCACTTCCTTTCCCAACTCCTCAATCACTGACCCATGCTCTACCAAAGTGTTCATTATGGGGGCCTGGTTCTCCAAGAGCTTCTTCAATGTCTCTTCCACTGTCGGGGGAATCTGGGGTGCAAGAATGGATGAATGTGCTGCAACAGTATTGGATATGTCAGAAAACTTTGCAGTGGCTGCCTGCATCCAGTTGTTGAGGCTTGCCAGTGTTCGGGAGACTCGCACCGCAGAGAGTGGAGCAGTAGGCATATGCACCGACTTCAAAGCTGAGGTGGAAAATGTGGCAAGAATAGCAGTGAGGGCTGAAGATGGTGGTGAAGGCATCGCTAGGGCACTGGAGGAAAGCTCGACTGAAGTAGATGGACCATCAACTGCCTCTACAGCTACCATAGTTGGCTCGTCAGACTGGCTCGAAATAGTATGAGGCCGAACCTTCTTCTTCGGGTTTGCATCAACCATCAGAGATGTAACGACCCGACCAGTCGATTTGGGCTCCATCGCGACAGTGATTTGAGGCCGTGAGCATCTTCGTTTCAGGTGTTATGACTTGTAGGTGTGGTCATAATTGAATTTCGGGAAGTTTAGAGTTGATTTGGAAAGAAAATTGTCATTTCAGAAGCCTTAAGTTGGAGAAATGGAGTAAGGTTGAAATTTTGAGTAAACGACCTCGGAATCAATATTTGAAGGTTCTGCAGGTTTGTATAATGATTTCGGACTTGGGCGTATATCCGGATCGGGTTTTGGATAATTCGGGAGCGTTTGGGCGTATATTGTGGAAGTCGGCATTTTTTGAAGAATTTCATAAAAAATTGGGCTTGAAGTGCATTTTAGAGTTATTGATGTCCGTTTGGGATTCCGAGTCTGGGAATAGCTTCGTGTGGTGATTCTGGAGTTGGGAGCGCGATCGGAAGTGAATTTGGATGTTCGTAGGTCATTATGAAGTCATTTGGCTAAAGATAGAAATTTGAAGGTTTTTGAGAAATCCGACCGGAAGTGGAAGTTTTGATATCGAGGTCAGAATGTGATTCCGGAAGTTGGAACAGGTCCGTAATGTCGAATATGACTTGTGCGCAAAATTTGGGGTCAATTGGACGTGATTTGATAGGTTTCAGCATCAGATATAAAAGTTGGAAATTTCTAAGTTCATAAAGTTGGGATTTGGGTACGATTCGTGGTTTTGATGTTGTTTGATGTGATTTGAGACCTGGAGCAAGTCCGCATTATGTTTTGGAACAGGTTGGTATAATTGGACGGGGTCCCGGGGGCCTCGGGTGGATTCCGGGTGATTAACGGATCAAGTTGAGAGTTTGAAGAAGGCTGGAATTGCTGTCATCTAGTGTGATCCGCACCTGCGAGGATTTGGCCGCAGGAGCGACTTTGGTGCCGCATATGCGAGAGTGGGCAGGCTTGGCTGGGATCACAAGTGCGATGGAATTTCCACACCTACGAAGGCGCAGATGCGGGAAGTGGGTTGCAGGTGCGGATCCGGCTGGAGGAGAAGGAAGCTGCAGGTGCGGGATCTTGGACGCACCTGCGGAAGCGCAGGTGCGATAAGGGGACCGCAAGTGCGGAAAACGGCCTGGGCAGAATGTTTTAAAACAAGGATTTTGGTTCATTTGTCTTCATTTCTTCTTGGGCTTAGGTGATTTTGGGAGGCTTCAAAGAGAGGATTCCTTCATGCAATGTCAAGGTAAGTAACTCCTTCATGCTTCTAAGTTAAATAAAACATTATATGCATGGCTTAGGCATGGAAATTGGTAGGAATTTGGAAATTATTGAAGAAACCTAGAAAATGTAAATTTAAAATTTTGCCACGAATTAGGCATGAATATTTGAGTAAATGGTATATTTGAGTTAGTAAGGCTATGGGTAGAATATATCTTCGAGAATTTCGGATTTCCGGGCACGTGGGCTCGAGGGCATTTTGGTCATTTCTCTGAGCGGGGTTGGGAAAGTATATGATTTGATTTGTTGTGAGTATTAGGATGAATTTTCATTGCTTTGTCGTTATGTGGAAGTTTCGGAGCGTTGTGCGTCCGTTGGAGTCGTCGGAAGGGCTTGGAAGCCGGTATTAGAATTTTCGAGCGAGGTAAGTCTCTTTCCTAACTTGTGAGGGGGAATTGTCCCCCAAGGTGAACTAATTAAGTATGTGTTACTATATGCGGGGGCTACATACACACGAGGTGACGGGAGTTCGTGCGTAGCTACTATTATACCATGTCCGGGTAGCCTAGGACCCACTAGCATGCCTTACATGTTGTACATGTGATCTCTTCTGTGATATTATAATACTAACATAACCGAAATTGTAATTGAATGACTAAGGAAGAGTAGAGTTTATTTTTCTAAACCATCTAAAAAGAGAATTTATTTCCTTAGCGGGCAATTGTATTTCCGGATAAGGTTGTATTATTAAACATTATAAAAACTTGGCAAGTGAATTTTGAAAAAAAAGATTTAAGCACTATTTTATGGTTTTAAAAGAGAAATCTATCATTTATATGGTTACTTGTTTTCCCGACATATTCGGGGTGGACTGTTGATTGTGCATGACTGCATGTGACCGCTTTGCAATTTACATTCCGCGAGCGGAGTGTTATTTTCCCCACTCTCATGGGAGCGGGCCGTACGCCACAACAAGATTGAAAGAAAAATTATGGTTCAGACTGTTCGACCCTCGGCAGTGCACATAAATGTTTATTATGATGGCTCAGGCCGGTTGTCCTCATCTCGTATGCGCATGCTAAATTGTTAAATGTTTTTCATGATTTTGAAGTGATAAGATATTTGGGGGNTTGCTGTGCATTTTATTGCACAGGTACTTTCATAGAAATGTGGAGGATTCAGAGACTTAGGCGAGCTGCACCATCCGGAGGTGATCCACAGCTGACAGAGTCTCCCTCGCACTGTATTTATTTTTATTGTAAATTTCCTTGTCCAATTTGTATTTCGGACAGGCTTTGTGATGATTATCTAAATTCTTAGAAATTTCTGATGTACTTGTGACACCGGGTTCTGGGATGTGTTGGGATATGTTTGCTAAATTGTAATATTTAAATCATTGTTTTATTCGACAAATTTTATTTAGTTAATATGTAATAAAGTGAAAGGAAGTATTTTTCATAAATGTTAAAAACCAGAAATTATTTCAATTAAATAAATGATTGGCTTGCCTGACAATGGTGTCCGGCGCCATCATGACCTTAGGGATTTTAGGTCGTGACAACATGGTATCAGAGCGCTAGGTTCCCGTAGGTCTCACGAGTCATGAGTAAGTCTAGGAGAGTCTTGCGGATCGGTACGGAGACGTCTGTACTTATCTTCGAGAGGCTACAGGGCTGTTAGGAGTACTTACCTTCTTGATTCCTCATCGTGCGATTCGATTCCCTTGAGGCTTATGCCTAAGTTTATTCTTACTCAATCTTACGCGTCGTGAAGCGCTTGCTATGAATCAGGAATTTGAGGAATTGAAATGGTGCTACAGATGTAATTCTAGATGTTTCCATGTGTAGTTGGTGGGGGGCTGTTGTTATGGCCCTGCAGAAGGATAATATGTTGTTTCAACTCAGTAGCTGTGTTTCTGGGAGCCTTAAGGCTATTCTCAGGTAGTGATGATGCTTGCGATTGGTTATCGTGTGATGTTGATATGATGATAGAATGCTTGCCCATATGTTGGGGATGATGAATGGTTTGAAGGGAGGTCTTCTCAAAGTGTGATTTCGAGATTTCGGTATTCTAGTGCCGGCAGAGGAAAGGCATTTGGGTTATGAATGGTCCGGTTGGGGTTGATAAAGTAGTAAGGCTTGGTGTCTTCAAGTAAGGTGGAGTATTCACCTGTGACATGTCATCGTTGTCATTTATCGAATGGAATGTGTTAAGTTTGGTGGTGCTATGATTTCTTCGGTTGCATGGGGTCAGAGTATTGAGAAGAAGTATTGAAGAATGCGGTTGGTAGAGATCGTAAGGTGCGGTGGTTCAGTACCGGATACGTATTGATAATGAAGGCAGCTAGAGAAAGATGATCTCCGGAAAGCTTGAAGTCGTGGTCATCTGCTGGTTTAAGAGCTACAGAGAATGATCCTGAAGTGAGGCTAGGCGGTGGTTCCATTTCTAGGAGACCAGGTGTAAGAAGCGGAAGTCGAGCAGTCGCAAAGTGGGGGAGCGACAACATATCTTGGAATTTGAAGATATTATCGCGCGTTAATGGATGTCCATGAGGAGCGGATGAACTAGTAAGTTGGTAAATGAAGCAGGGCGTAGGATGGGGTATTGAAGTCGCAGAGAGCGAGCATTTCAGCGTCGTTGGAAGGTGTCCGCGGGTGATTTCCAGAGGTGGGTTATCTTCTGTGAATAGGTTAGCGATGGTGGGGTTGGCAGGTCTCGGTGAGGGGTTCTAGAGGCTATTCAGTAGGAGGCGGAATGTGTGAATGATGCTAGATAATTTGAGTATTTAGGGAGTGCTAGCAAGAGGATCTGGAAGAATTGGACGGATTGGTTGAGATAGATCGCGTTATCAAAGGAGAAAGGATCTCAGCAGGGTCTAGAGTGGTGCAAGGAGTAGCTTCGGGCTAAGTGGGGAGTCCCACCATCTACAATTGGGTTGTAGGGTTGTCTTCTCATAGGGTCGCGGATTGTCGGCGTATTGGCAAGTTATTTTAGCTAAGGGAAATGAGTAAAATGGTGATTGTGCGTGAGATTTGATGAATGTGTGCAAAAGTTGGCCCTGTCGGGCCAGGGTGAGGCTTTGGAAGATTCAAAATTTTGCTTAAGGCACAGGTGCGTTGTCAGGGTAGTGACTCGGTCACGTGTTTCATTGAAAGAGGTGTTCATATGCTAGGAGAGCCTTGGAGTTGATTGTATTCGGGACCAACCAGAGTGGGTGACTCTCAACAGCGGTGCTAGTGAATTCAAAAGTTAAGGATGCGGTGTTTTAGGGTTTCAGGCAGCAGTATGATCGAGAATCGAGCTTTTACAGAATAATTTCTGAGAAAAATGAGGACGGTTGGGATGTTCCACGATATGTTTCAGCATGCAAGATAGTATTGGAGCAGTGAGAGGAATAAGCTTCGAATTGTAGAAAGATTATCAGAAGGGTATGAGACGGGTTGCGGGATTTAGGCAGCATAGTCTCGTGAATCAAGGCCACTCGGGATGAGTGAGGGTTGAGTTTGCTATGAGTTGAAGGAAGTTGCTATTATTCCTGAGGCAATTGAAGATGATTAAAAGCAAATAGATTGATTAGCCATGGTTGAAATGGCACATCTTCGGCAGTGCTCAGTTCTTTTGATGTGATTAAGTTATGCATGTGGTTTGTGCCAGTGTGTGCGGGCCTTGTCAGCCGTCTTAACGAATTTCATGAGGGAGAATTTGAATGCTATGGCCTGTCGGGTGTAGGCAGATGCCGGAAGGGTTATGGTGGTATAGATTACTACTTAAGGATTTGCATGTTGGGTGATTGTGGGAATTCACTTGTGTGTTGAGATGGTACACTTGAATTGAGTTAAGTAAAAGGGTTCTATACGATGAAGTGTTCACCCTATTGGTGGTTCAGAAGTTATGATGGAATTGTTACGCTACCTCATATTGGCATGTTAGGTGCGGGAAGCAGTATGTAACTGGGAGTAAGAATTGAGATTGCGGTTCGGTGTTAATAAGGATGTCATGAGCTCGGAAGAGCAAGAAAAAGTGATTTGAAAGTTCAGAGTAAGATGGTGTTATCTTCAGTGTCGCTTGAGATTGAGATTCGGCGGAAGAGGCTTTGTATCCTAGTTATGGGTTCTTGATTTGTCTTACAGCGTAGTATGGCCAGTGGTGGATGCACATACTTGCTACCTTGTGTGGAAGGTCGTGGAAGCGTGACCGCGAAAATATTGTATAAAGTGTGACATATATTCACTTGATGGATTGAAGGTTTGGACTGAGTGTAAAGAAGTGCAATGTTGTGTATCTGAGAAGTTATGCCTGAAAGGCATTCAGTTCATTTGGTTGTGGATTGTGGGGTGTTTCTCCTGGCTATGATGGTTGTTTTTGCATAATGAGAGAAAGTGGGTTAATGTGGACCCAAGTAAAGCTGTTAGCCTAGTTTGGTGCGAGTAAGGTAGGATCGATGTTTGTGGATGGATTTAAATACGATTATGGGCTCCGTATGAGCCAGGCGTGTTTATTTCAGTAAAAGCATTTTTCATGGAAAGGTATTAGAACAACAGATGTTGCTCCGTCTTCGTCAAATTCAGGTGATCTTATGACTGTGCCGTGTGAGTTGTGAAACGACTTGATAATTTCCTATGTATTGAGGTCCCCCGTAGTGGGGATGTTATGTGAGCAGGATAGCTCTTGATATCCAGAGTGTATATATATATATATATATATATATATATATATATATATATATATATATATATATATCGCACCTCAATTTTTCTTGAGTTTTGTAAGCATATGCTTTATCAGTCTCCCCAGGATGGAATTATGCACTTAGTGTGCTTATGATCGATATTCAGTAACTTGTGTAATAGTGAGCGATTCAGATCAGTGTATATTTCCTTATATGAGTTTTATGATGGGATCGGGTGGCACGCTGCCACGGTATGTTATTTGGATCGGGTTGCAAACCGCAATAGTGTGATGATGAGAAGGGTTAATATGTATATATTTTTCTTGTGTTTTATTTCTTAATTTATGAAAAAAGTTCATATTAGTTACGTGAGTTGAATAGTCCCTTCCTGAGTCATTTCTTATTTATCATGTTCGAGTTATGGCCTATTGGCAATGTGGTATCATGTGAGGCTGTTGGTCATGTTGGGGTGATTTTGTCTGAGCAGTTCATACTGGGTGAGTCGGGATTATTGGATCAGGGATCAATGCGATAAGGTTATGTGAAATGTATATTAAAGAACAAATACCATTATTCAGGTTCATAATGAAGTGATGATTCTAGTCAAGAAGAGGTATTCAAGGATTTGTTAACTCAGCAACTGGGTATGAATTTCTACACATTTCCTCCGTTGTGGTGGTATCGTCAGCATTATAGTAGGGTGTATGCATATTTGTTATGAGGTGCATCAGGAGCACCAGATTCGTGAAATTTTGGCTATTAAGGTTCAGCGAGTTCCATTGTGGTCAGATGATGAGTTATCGGTGCATGGTGCTGATTCAGCAAAGGCATGCGGTCATTTCTGGTATGTTGTGTGGTAGTCGATATAGTGTTCATATATTGGAACTAGGCATGGCAAAGAAAATTTCAATTGTTGGAACTAGGTTCTGAGCTTATTATATGGATAAAAGAAGAATCTTTAGATTTGATTAAGCTAATGTACTCAACTGGGTGGTGGTAGCACTGGCAGGTGCTCGAGGTGTTAAACAGTGATTTCAGATAACTCTAGAGCAATTCTTAGCACGTTTGAGTATGAACAGTGGTTTAAGTGGGGGAGAATGTAACGACCCGACAGGTCATTTTGGGCTCTAGCGTGTTGTTCAGTGATGTGAGGCCGTGAGCAGCTTCGTTTCAGGTGTTATGACTTGAAGGTGTGGTCGGAATTAAATTTCGGGAAGTTCAGAGTTGATTTGGAAAGAAAATTTTCATTTCAGAAGCCTTAAGTTGGAGAAATGGACTAAGATTGAAATTTTTAGTAAACGACCTCCGAACCAGGATTTGAAGGTTCCTTCAGGTTCGTATGATGATTTAGGACTTGGGCGTATGTTCGGATCGGGTTTTGGATAACCCGGGAGCGTTTCGATATATATTGTGGAAGTCGACATTTTTTGAAGAATTTCATAAATTTGGGCTTGAAGTTCATTTAAGAGTTATTGATGTCCGTTTGGGATTCCGAGTTTGAGAATAACTTCGTGTGGTGATTCTGGAGTTGGGAGCGCGATCAGAAGTGAATTTGGATGTCCAGGTCATTTTGAAGTCATTTGGCTAAACATAGAAATTTGAAGTTTTTTGAGAAATCCGATCGGAAGTGGAAGTTTTGATATCGAGGTCGGAATGAGATTCCGAAAGTTGGAGCAGGAGTAATGTCGAATATGACTTGTGTGCAAAATTTGGGGTCAATCAGACGTGATTTGATATGTTTCGGCATCGGATGTAGAAGTTGGAAATTTCTAAGTTCATAAAGTTGGAATTTGGGTGCGATTCGTGGTTTTGATGTGATTTGAGGCCTCGAGCAAGTCTGCATTATGTTTTGGAACAGGTTGGTATAATTGGACGGGGTCCCGGGGGCCTCGGGTGGATTCCGAGTGGTTAACGGATCAAGTTGAGAGTTTGAAGAAAGCTGGAATTGATGTCATCTGGTGTGATCCGCACTTGCGAGGATTTGGCCGCAGGTGCGCAGGTGCGAGAGTGGGCAGGCTTGGCTGGGATCACAGGTGTGATGGAATTTCTGCACCTGCGAAGGCGCAAATGCGGGAAGTGGGTAGAAAGTGCGGATCCGGCTGGAGGAGAAGGAAGCCGCAGGTGCGGGCTATTGGGCGCACCTGCGGAAGCGCAGGTGCGATAAGGGGACCGCAGGTGCGGAAATCGGCCTGGGCNTTGAGGGCATTTTGTTCATTTCTTTGAGTGGGGTTGGGAAAGTATATGATTTGAATTTGTTGTGAGTATTAGGATGAATTTTCATTGCTTTGCCGTTATATGGTAGTTTCGGAGCATTGTGCGTTCGTTGGAGTCGTCGGAAGGGCTTGGAAGCCGCTATTGGAATTTCGGAGCGAGGTAAGTCTCCTTCCTAACTTTGTGAGGGGGAATTGTCCCCCTAGGTGAACTAATTAAGTATGTGTTACTATCTGTGGGGGCTACGTACGCACGAGGTGACGGGAGTCCGTGCGTAGCTACTATTATGCCATGTCCGGATAGCCTAGGACCCACTAGCATGCCTTACATGTTGTACATGTGATCTTGTCTGTGATATGATAATACTAACATAACCGAAATTGTAATTGAATGACTAAGGAAGAGTAGAGTTTATTTTTCTAAACCATCTAAAAAGAGAATTTATTTCCTTCGCGGGCAATTGTATTTCCGGATAAGGTTGTATTATTAAACATTATAAAAACTTGGCAAGTGAATGTCGAAAAAAGGGATTTAAGCACAATTTTATGGTTTTAAAAGAGAAATCTGTCATTTATATGGTTTCTTGTTTTCCCGACATATTCGGGGTGGACTGTTGATTGTGCATGACTACATGTGACCGCTTCGCAATTTACATTCCGCGAGCGGAGTGTTATTTTCCCCACTCTCATGGGAGCGGGCCGTACGCCACAACAAGATTGAAAGAAATATTATGGTTCGGGCCGTTCGACCCTCGACAGTGCATATAAATGTTTATTATGATGGCTCAGGCCGGTTGTCCTCATCTCGTATGCGCATGCTAAATTGTTAAATGTTTTTCATGATTTTGAAGTGATAAGATATTTGGGGGAAAAATAAGGAAGAAATTGTGGATTTATGATATTTGGGGGAAAACAAAGAGGAAATTGTTTATTTAAAATATTTTGGAAAATAATGAGGAAGTGGTATCTATTTTGTTTATTTCCAATGTTTATTTGGATTTCAGTGCCTTATATATATTGTTCCTTTACTACCTTTACATGCCTATCGTGTTCATCTTATACTGTTAATTAATTTGCTGGCCCTTAGTGAGTGTCTAATTCGACCTCTCGTCACTACCTCTCTGAGGTTAGGCGAGCGACTTACTAAGTACACGTTGTTTTTGTACTCATGCTACACTTGCTGTGCATTTTATTGCACATGTACTTTCATAGCGATGCGGAGGATTCATAGACTTAGGCGAGCTGCACCATCCAGAGGCGATCCGCAGCTGACAGAGTCTCCCTCGTACTGTATTTATTTTTATTGTAAATTTCATTGTCCAATTTGTATTTCGTACAGGCTTTGTGATGATTGTATAAATTCTTAGAAATTGCTCATGTACTTGTGACACCGGGTTCTGGGATGTGTTGGGATATTTTTGCTAAATTGTAATATTTAAATCACTGTTTTATTCGACAGATTTTATTTAGTTAATATGTAATAAAGTGAAAGGAAATATTTTTCATAAATGTTAAAAATCAGAAATTGTTTCCATTAAATAAATGATTGGCTTGCCTGACAATGGTGTCCGACGCCATCAAGACCTTAGGGATTTTGGGTCGTGACAAGAGAATACGATGAGAAAGGTTTCTTCGGCTGCACCTTCGTATCATAATCCCTTGGCTCAACCCCTGCATCTGTGAGATACTCTATAATAGTCTTGGGATACGGGTAGCATGAGTCTTCCTGCCTAGAAATCACAGAAATGTTGGCCGATATCACGACACCCACATTGATCGGGTACCCGACCATGATAGAAGCAATTACCCACGAGATTGGAAGATATGTCTCATTCTAGCACGGTTCTAGCCTGCTGCAGACAAAGGCCCGCCATCCCTTAGCCTCAAAGTTCAGGGTGTTCCTCTGAATAGGAACCCCTGTTGTGATCCATGGTGGTGGTGGTCCAGGAGCTGCAAGAATCTCTGCCAACCAAGGACGAGTTGCCTCCCCAAGTGCAAACTTCTGTAAGTACTCTATGGGATCGATATCATCAAACCCCTGGTAAGTGTTCAAGGTATGCTGGTCAAATAAAACCTTGAGGTTTCTCACTTTTGTAACCTTTGTCCCCTTCTTGATGTGCGCCACTTTGGCTTAGAATTCCCAGATAATATATTCCTTTGCATCCACCACGCTTTGAGTGAACCACATCCACCCTTTTCTCTCTCTAAACTATCTTAAGACTGTATAGTTATACTTTTATTAGTCTTCCAATTGGAATTGATGCTCAAGAGTTAGCGACCTTTTTAGCCATCACTCACGGAAACTGGAGAAAGCAGCCAAACTAACGAATCGGTCCTCCCAAACCTCTTTCTTCTTCGAATGTTTAAGGCCGACAAATATGACATCTCCCCCTCGACCATCATTGTGGATTCCATCAATAGTGGTATCCGGTGCCTCAAGGACAGGTGTAGAGGAGGGCTCGGAATCCTAACTAGCACTCTCCGAACTCTTGGAGGTTCTATGTGATGATGATGGCTCATCCCTAAGCTGATATCTCCCTGGTGGATTTGATTGGACAACATGTAGCTCTTGCACCGAGTTACACTCAGATTCTTCCCTAGATAGGGCATAGGAACTGGATTCGGAGGGATCTATATTTCTCCCTCGGTCGGCTGTAGCCTTCTTTATGATTACCTTTTGGAGGGCGAAAGGTAAAGCACTCTTGCCTCGACCCCTGAAAGGTTCACCCCTACCCTTTGAAGTATTATCTCTGTCTCGAGATCTAACCATTTTCTGTACCAAGCAAAAGTAGGTGTTATTTGTAATTCAAGTGCAAACATACAAGAACACACCATAGACACAATGAAAAACACAGTTTAAGATATGATTGCTGGGTAGGGCAGTGCGGTCCACAGAATTTTTATTACGTCTGCAGAATGGGCATTGCAAACCGCACAATTTGTCATTGCAACCGCAAAATTGGATCGCAGTTTGCACAATTCACATTGTGGCCGCAAATCCAACACTACCAAAATGTCAAATCTCTCATAACAGAGAATGCATTGTTTTGCGGCCGCAATCAGTTTTCTACGGTCCACACTAGGGTTGTGCATAATTTGGTAAATACCAAATTACCATACCGAAACCGAAATTTTTGGTATTTGGTATTTTGGTATTTGGTATGGTATTTGGTTTAAATTTTAAAAATATTTGGTATTAGGTATGGTATTTGGTATTTGAAAATAAATACCGAAATATCGAATACCGTACCGAAATACATACTAAATTACATAATATATAATATTATATATAGCATAAATATAAAAGTTATAAAATTTTATTTCCTTATATTCTTAGTTTTTGTTTTTTGAATATTTCCCACCTTTTATTTTCAGTACACTTACATTTCCCCCCATTTTAAGATCAATACCTGCTGATGATAAAAGAGAGACTACACAATCTGTTCTCTCCCTTGATTTTTAATTATTTGATGGCAGTTGTCACGTATTATTGAAACATCGCATTTGTTGATATAAACGTTATTAGTCAGAAAAATATCGAGTGGACAAATGCTATAGAGCAAACTGCAAAGGCAGTAAATTACTATGTCCCATTGGACTTACCTCAAGCTTGAGTTCAAGTATGGACCAAAAATGGTTTTCTTAGACCTTCGCTTAGTTATTAAAAATATGATTGTGCCAAATTATTTTCATTTATGATAGCTACATAGGTGTTGAGGCAGAGGGAAGAGTATGTCCAAAGCCTTCATATGTTGCTGATTTATGTTGCTAATAAGATAGAATTCTGGGCAGCAGAGTACTCTGCTTTGCTTTTATGTTCTGGACAGCTAAACTTCCAAACGGATAATGTGAAACTTCATTGAGTCATCTCTTCCACACACTTGGTTATAGTTTAATTTTGTTGTTTTTCAAAAAGTTGCTTTAGAGCCGAAAAACCGAAGTTACCGTACCGAATAAACCGAAACCGAAAGGCTAAAAACTGAACCATACCGAATGTAATTAGGTACGGTATTGGTATAGCATTTTAGAAAACCGTATACCGAAAATACCGTACTGAATTATCTAAATACCGTACCATACCGATCGATGAACACCCCTAGTCCGCAAAATTTCTATTGTTGCCGCAACTGTGATCATTAAATTAACAACACTCTCATAACAGTAGAAGTGTTGTTCTGCAGCCGCAGTGGGTTTTCTGTGGTGCGCACATTTTTCATTGCGACCACAAAGTCATACTTAGTTAAACCTACCTAGAATCAACTTCTACGGACCGCACAATTTCTTGTGCGATCGCAGATTTCAAAACAGTTACGTACAAAGTTCTAGGGTTTGTAATTTTTGCCCAAATTTGTCATGGTAGTAGTGTATAAGCATGAAAAACTCTCTACCCATTCCCCATACAGCATGTACCAGTTGATGCACTAAGTTTTAACCCCTACATGGTTGTATAATTGAATTCTACTGACAAATGGCCTAAAACTAATTAGCAAGTTGTAAAGTAAACTAAAAATTGAAAAATTCTACAAGTAATTGAGGCATACGAGATGTGAAGTAGTGCAAATGACTGACTACAGATGTTGCGTGTGTGTGGAAGATGATTTACCATGTGATTTCAATTTTTTAGACTTTTGAGTGCTTAGAGAGGTAAAAAGTGTAACAATAGCCCTAGGCCCTCTATTTATACTAGACGGTTCTAACTGAGGGAGTTGAGTTGAGTGAGGCCGCAGAATTCCCATTGCGGTTTGTAATCTGTTACCTGGGGGCTCAGAAACCTTCTTTGTGTTTCGGTCCACAGATTTTGCTATGCGGTCATAGAATTGGATTGCGGACCACATATTTTATCTTACGGCCGCAATCTGGACATTTCTCTGACAAACCAACTTCAGAGAGTTGTCATTTTCTCCCTTCAATTTTTGCGGTCCGCAATGTAATTGTGAGGCCACAGAGGACTTTTTGCTGCCGCAACCATAATTTTGCGGTCTGCACAATACAATTGTGGTCCGCAATTCTTTCCCCACTTAGCTAAATTCTGTACACATTTCCTGTAAAGCACACTCAACCCTGCAACACACTTCAAATCCAGTTAGCACCAAAAATAACACGTAACTACAAAAGAAGAAAAGAAAAGAAAAAGAAACATGGGTTGCCTCCCAAGAAGCACCCTATTTAACATTGCGGCACAATGCAGATTACCCTCATTTGAAATGAATCACCGCCACAACATGACCATCGCCAACTTTTCCCAAATAGTTGAACAACAACACAAGATTGCCCTCTTTGAACTATTTGTTCCAAATGTACTTGTCATGAAGGTATTTCATCTTCTTTTTGTATAAGGAAGAACTTGTGTATGCATGGTACTAGAACTCATCCAACTCTGTCAAATGTGCCACCCTCAAGTTAGCGAAGACATCCCAATCAAGATTCAACTTCTTTAGAGCCCACATGGCTTTGTGCTCGAGTTCCACCGGAAGATGACAAGCTTTTCCGAACACCAATCAGTATGGACACATTATGCTAGGTGTTTTGTAAGCCGTCCGATAAGCCCATAAAGCATCATCAAGTTTCTTGGACCAATCCATCTGGTTAGCATTCACTGTTTTGGACAAAATACTCTTTATGTCCCGGTTGGAGACTTCCACTTGCCTACTTTCTTGTGGATGATAGGAAGTCGAGACTTTATGAGTGACACCATACTTGGTAAGTAAGATATCGAAGACCTTGTTGCAAGAATGTGAACCCCCATCGCTATGATAGCCCGTGGAGTACCAAACCTTGTGCAAATATTCTTTTTCAAGAATGCCACCACACTTCTCGCCTCATTGTTGGGTAGAGCAACGACCTCAACCCATTTGGACACATAATCGACCACGACCAAGATGTAGGTGTTTCCACAAGAACTCACAAAAGGACCCATGAAGTCAATACGTAGACATCGAAAATATCAATCTCCAAAATGGTGGTGAGGGGAATTTCATTTTTCTTTTAGATTCCGTCGGCCCTTTGACATTCATCGCATCACTTGACTAGATAACTTGCATTCTTGTAAAGAATGGGCCAATAGAAACCGCAACTTAACACTTTGGCGGACGTTCTTGCTCCACCATGGTGACCACTGTATGGCGAAGAATGACAAGCCCCAAGAATTTCACATTGCTCCTCCTCCGATACACATATTCTAATCACCCCATCCGTACAAATCCAGAAAAGGTATAGTTCATCCCAATAATAGTCTTGACAATCCCGTTTGAGCTTCTTCCTTTGATCTGAAGAGAACTCATCCGGGATGATACCACTCACAAGAAAATTTGCTAGATTCACATATCATGGAATCTCCTTCATTGAAATATCCAAAATTTTCTCATCAGGGAAGGATTCATTAATTTCAAGGCCATCTTGCGGCCTCCCCTCCTCCTCTAAACTTGACAAGTGGTCTGCAACTTGGTTTTCACATCCTTTTCGATCTTGGATGTCAAAGTAAAACTCTTGCAACAAAATCGCCCATATCATCAACCAAGATTTGGATTCTTTCTTTCTCATAAGATAACAAACTTCCACATGATCCATGTGGACAATCACTTTTGCACCCATCAAGTAGGGGCGGGACTTCTCAATAGAAAACACAATGGCAAGGAGATATTTCTCCGTAACAATATAGTTGACTTGGGCATTATTCACGATCTTACTATTATAGTAGACCGAATGAAAAATCTTGTTAATGCGTTGTCCCAGAACAGGCCAAACTGCTACGTCACTAGCATCACACATGAGCTCAAAAGGGATACTCCAATTAGGAGTGGTGATAATGTGAGTGGTTGTCAACTTGAACTTTAACAATTCAAACGCTCTCATGCAATCATCATTGAAGTGAAACTTAGCATCTTTATCTAGGAGCTTGCACAACGGGTTCACCACTTTAGAGGAATCCTTGATGAAACGCTGGTAAAACCCCGCGTGGACTAAGAAACTCCGCACGCCCTTCACCGAAGTTGGAGGTGGAAGTTTAGAAATCACCTCAATATTTGCTTTGTTGACTTCAATGCCATTCTTTGATATCTTGTGGCCAAGGATAATTCCTTCCTCAACCATGAAATGACATTTCTCCCAATTTAGCACCAAATTTGTTTCTTCACATCTTGCCAACACTTTATCCAAGTTTTCGAGATAATCATCAAAAGAATTCCCGACCACCGAGAGGTCATCCATGAAAACTTCAAGGTAGCCTCCACCATGTCCGTGAAGATAGCCATCATACACCTTTGAAAAGTCGCTGGTGCATTGCACAAACCAAATGGCATCCGCTTGAAGGCGAAAGTACCATAGGGACATGTAAATTTTGTTTTCTCTTGATCCTACGGAGAAATAAGAATTTGGTTGTAGCCAAAATACCCATCAAGAAAACAATAGAAAGCACGGCTGGCCAATCTATCAAGCATTTGATCTAGGAATAGAAATGGAAAATGGTCGTTCCTTGTGACTTTGTTGAGCTTACGATAGTCCATACACACTCTCCACTCGATCACCGTTCTTGTAGGAATCAACTCATTCTTATCATTGGTGACCACCATCTTGCCCCCTTTCTTTGGAACACATTGAACCGGAGAAGTCCACAAACTATCGGAAATGGGGTAGACAACCACGACATCCAACCAATTAATGATTTCCTTTTTGACAACCTCTTGCACGGCTTCATTGAGTCTTTTTTGATGTTCAACAGATGGTTTGGCACCTTCCTCCAAGTTAATCTTGTGCATGTAAAATGCGGGGCTTATCCCCTGAATATCCGCCAATGTCCATCCAATAACTTTCTTCATCTTTTATAGCACCGCCAATGTAGAATATACCTGCATGTTAGTCAAACAAGAGTAAATAATAACATGTAAAGAAGAAGAAGGGCTAAGAAATTCATACGAGAGATATGAACGCAATGGCTTCAACTCCAAGATGGGAGGCTCTTCAATAGAAGGCTTTTTAGGAGTTGTCCTATTTTCAAGATCCAAGGACCATTTGTGGGTTTCATATATGTACGAACCCATTCCTTGCAAAAATTTCACACATTCCACGAAGCAATTCATCTCGTCATCATCAAAGTTAAGCAAGACGGCCTCCAACATATCACCAACATTTATCATAGCTCTTGTTTCATCCACAATCACATCGGTCACCAAGTCCACGAAAGAGCACACCTAATTGCTATTGGGTTGCCTCATGGACTT
This sequence comes from Nicotiana paniculata, assembly GCA_005239505.1. Lineage (NCBI taxonomy): Eukaryota > Viridiplantae > Streptophyta > Magnoliopsida > Solanales > Solanaceae > Nicotiana > Nicotiana paniculata. The sequence continues at coordinate 68,404 of ML318942.1, forward strand.
ACACATATGGAAAACCACTTTTTCATCACCAACCCGGAAATTAAGTTCTCCAGCTTCAACATCACAAAGAGCCTTTCCCGTAGCAAGGAAAGGTCTTCCAAGAATGATCGGCACCTCATAATCAACTTCACAATCAAGAATGACAAACATTAGAAGAATGAATTTATCAACACAAACTAAAACATCCTCAATCACTCCTAAAGGTCTCTTCATAGTATGATCGGCCATTTGTAATCTCATAGAGGTGGGCCTTGGTTGCCCAATTCCCAATGTATTGAAAACTGAGTAGGGCATCAAATTGATACTTTCCCCAAGATCATAAAGAGATTTTGCAAACCCGACACTTCCAATTGTACAAGGAATCTCGAAAGCACCGGGATCCTCCAACTTGGGAGCCATTGAATGCACAATTGCACTCACTTGATGAGTCATTTTGATAGTTTCAACATTCATTGACCGCTTCTTTGTCACAATATCCTTGATGAACTTTGCATAGCCGGGCATTTTATCCAAGGCTTCAACTATTGGCACATTGATTAAGAGACTCTTCATTATTTGGATAAACTTCTTGAATTTATTTTCACCGTTTTGCTTTGCGAGTCTTTGAGGGTACGGAGGTGGAGGCTTAGACAATGATGCCTTAGCCTTTTGCACTCTGGTTCCGACATGTTAATAATGTGAGCCCTAGATGGATTGAACTCCTCTTGAGTCTCTTCCACACTATCATCAATATCAATTTGAACCTCATCATTAGATTGCTAAATATTGTTTGGGATCTCCTCTTTTTGCATTACTTTATCTTCATCCACAAATTGCCTTTGGCTTGTGGTGGTGCATTCCCACCTTTTCCACTCCTTGTAGTAACGGCCATGGCATGCCCCGTGTTGTTCCCACCCTTTGGGTTCACCACCATGTAACTTGGTAGTGCCCTCATAGGACGAGTATCTAGAGCTTGAGAGATTTGCCGCATTTGAACTTCCAAGTTACGGATTGATGTAATGTGTGAGGCAAGTTGGGCATCAGAATCGTCATTATTCTCCATCATATACTTGAACATATACTCATATACGCCCCATTTAATTATTGGAAGAACTTGGACCAAGGGAATGATAAAGAGGCGGGTTGCTCGATTGCTGGTACATCGGAGGCCTTTGAAAGCCCGACCCCTGATTTCCTTGATTATTTTTCCATCCACCTTGATTGATACCTCCCCAATCCCTTGATTGTTTCCACTCTAATTTCCTTTATCGTTATTGTTATGCCAATTCCCTTGATTTTTTCCACTATTCCAATTACCTTGGTTGTTAGAATTCCAATTGCCTTGGTTGTTTTGAAGTCTCCATTGTTGTTGACTTGGGCCTTGTAAATTTTTTCGTTGACCTTGAAAGTTGTTCACATATTGCACTTCCTCTTCTTGTTCATTGTAATATTTATCTTTATCAAACCCACTATCTTCTTACACATAATTCTCCACTCAATTTTGCATTTGCGGACCCTTGGTCCTTCTTTTGTTCACCATCATGTTTACTCCCTCCATGGCATTGACTTGCTTAGGACTTTTCACTTATTGAAGTTGAGCCTTTTCTAATTGATTCATAGTGGTGGTCAATTCAGCAATGACTTGCCCATGGTCATGCAACTCTTTATGGAGGTGAATCCCATTTTGATCACCTTGAGGAATATTAGCCTGACTTTGCCATGCCGATGATGTGTTCTCCATTTCATCTAAAATCTCACAAGCTTCCGCATATGGCGTTGTCATGAAATTTCCACCGGCAAGTTGATTCACCACGCATTGGTTGGTCGTATTGATCCCCTGATAGAAAGTTTGTTGAATCATATTCTCTGTCATGTCATTATTGAGGCAATATTTGACCATTGTTCTATACTGCTCTCATATCTCATGTAACAGCTCATTGGGCTCTTTCTTGAATGCTAGAATTTCGTCTCTAAGAGTAGCCATATGCCCGGGAGAAAAGAACTTGGCAATAAATTTCTCTGCCAACTCATCCCAAGTACGGATGGAATGGTTTGGCAATATTTCCAACCAATCTAAGTCTTTTCCTCATAGAGAGAAGGGAAAAAGCCTTAGCGTTAAAGTATCCTTGGAGACGTTTGTTTGTTTACTCCCCCAACAAGTGTCCACAAACCCCTTCAAGTGTTTGTATGCATTTTGACTTGAAGCCCCGGTGAAGAACCCTCGTTGCTCTAGCAATGTGAGCATTACATTTGTGATTTGAAAGTTTCCTGCCATAATACGAGGTGGGACAATGGCACTTGCATATCATTCGGCAACACCCGGCGTGGAGGAGCTCTTGGTGGAGGTGTGGGTGATGTTGTCTTGAGGCGCCCGACCTCTTCTATTTACTTGAGGTTCAAGAGGAACCTCTTCAACTTGGTCATCCTCAACGTCCATATCCCCTAAAGGCATGTTTCTGAGTTGATCATTGTTGTTTGATATTACTGTACCTACAATTGATTTACACCAATTAGTATCACGGAAGGAAAAGAAGATAATACACACAAAAACCCAAATATATAGTTAACACCGCTATTAACTCCCCGACAACGGCGCAAAAAATTGATCACGTCCAAATGCACACCTCACAATAGGTATAACACGGTCGTATGCAATAATAAAACCCAATAAGGAGTCGGGATCGAATCCACAAGGAGCTAAGATGGGAGTTAGTAGTATATATTCGGAATAGTACGTGAAGTATCTAGATTACACCTCCACAAATAGAGTTTTGTATTTACTTCTAAAGTTTAACTAATGATTGCAAATCTAAAGGTATGAAACCAAATAAGATTGTTTTTGAGTTTTTTCCAAAGATATTAAAAGGCCTAGGGTTGTGACCATGACCTAAGTGTTTGCCTAATGGGATAAAGACCTTTTATGCTTGTTTTATTGACTGGAGTGTATTATAGCTCACAACACTATGTTTCCCACTCAATAGCTCTCGGTAAGAGAGTGGTTTTGCCCTTGGTTTTCTCAATACCAAATGGGTATCTACCAAAATGGTTGATAAGGTCTCAAGTCGGGTTGCTACTATCTCTAGGTTGAACTCTTTAATTGGGTTATTCAATCTCTCAATTGACCCAATTCCTTGTAGCTAAATTAACCTAGACTTATTCCCTATTTCTCAAGAAGAGACTAAGTCAAATAAGCATGAATCAATGTTTGCAACCATTAATTCCATAAATAAAGCATGAACCAAGATAAATAATAAACATCCATTCATAAACAAGCATAAAATTAATCATCCATAAGGTTTACGCACAAGGGTTGGGTCACAACCCTAGTAAAAAATTCTAGCTACTCATAGTGGGTATAGAAGAAAACAAAAATAAAAGATAAATAAACTCATATTGAAAGATTGAAATAGAGAAATCCAATGTTAAATCACCAAATAATCTAAATTTTCCTAAAGAAGTAAAGAAAGACGACTACTGGACTTGTTGATGTCAAAACTTGACCTAATTTCGTGAAACTCTTCTATTTATTCAAAGATGTCAATTTCAGACAAAAATGCCCCTCGAGAGGTTCTGCAGCCGCACAATTTCATGTGTGGTCCGCATAATTCATCATCTTGCAGGATCTGGGGTTCTACGACCGCACGATTCTTGACTGCGGCTGCAAGGCATCATTTTTGCGGTCCACACACTTATTACTGCGGCCACAACTGTATATTTTTTGGTCCGCACCTGTACTTCTGCGGCCACAAGACACTTCTTTTACGGTCGCGCAATGCTTGTGCAATCCGCAATTCTGAAGGACTTGGATTTTGGAATTTTCTCATTCTCTGAAGTTTATCTAAAGCTTATCTTTTGCGGCTGCACAATTCTTGTGCGGTTCGCAATTCGCTAGAAAATCTAATGGGTTTTCCTTCATCATCTACGACCGCAGACAAAAATCTGTGGTCCGCACTTTGTAACTTCTGTGCCTTTTATTGACTTGTGTTTAGATTACTCCTTTTTGAGTTGGGTTTCATCTTGGGAGTCCAACTTCCAACATTCATGCAATTTAACACATTTCATCAGTTTCTGGAATACAATTCAATGTTTTTAGACTAAAAGAAAAGCTAAAAGGCGATTCCCTACTTATCAACCTCTTCATTCAAGTCACCATGAAGGAACGCGTTATTCACATCAAGATGGTATAAATCACAACCTTCCTGTACCACAATAGCTAGGATGCACTGAATTGTAGTCATTTTCACAACCGAGGCAAATGTCGCCGTGTAGTCAATCTGTTAAATCTTGGGTTCCTCGTACGTTAAAGTTTCGTCTTCAGTTAATCGATGTAAATTCGAGAATGAGATTATCTTGAGGTTAACGTATTTATGCTATTTATAACAAGCGATAAGTAATTTCCATGAAGGATAAAGGGTACACGAATTAAAGAAAGTGAGTTTCACTAAAGGTTGTCGATTTGGGATAAAATACGGTCCGAGCTATAATACCGATATTTATGGACTAGTACCATACAAGGTACCATATGAGCGTGATAGTATGATTTATAAAGTATATTAAAAATGAGTAGTATTTTAAGTAATTTGAGATAATTCTTAATTATGAGGGTAATTGGTTAATTATCGAGTAACGGATATTACCTAATTAATTAAAAAATTATGAGATAAGACCAACCCCCCTCCCCCGCCACAAATGTGGCAGCTAGCCACATTCTAAGGAAATGACTCTTAGTCATTTCTTATTAGGTGGTATAATGTGTTAGTTACACATTCACTCCATTTTATTATTTTCCATACTAAAGACTATACAATCAGAATGTTAGTCATTCTTACAATTAGAATGTTAGTCATTCTTACCATCAGAATGTTAATCATTCTTACAACCAGAACGTTAGCCATTTTTACAAGTTTTCAACAAAACGACTTTCAACCAAAATCCAGCGAGAATTATTAGAAGCTTAACAACGTAAAATTTTTGCGATTCTAGAGGAGTACGATGCAACCTTTTCCAAGAATATCATATGGATTTTTCCCTACTCCAGGTATGTTAAGGCTAATCCCTTCTTTCATTTTGGCATGATCTCGTAATTACACGAATTTGATAACGAATCATAAAGAAAAATCGAAATCCGGAGTTTACGTATATTTTTCTAGTTTTGCAAGTTACAACTCTTTTTCGGGACTTCATATTCATTTGAGTATTTCCTTTTTCCAGTCAAGAGAGGAGAGAGTCTATATATACAGTATCACAGTACATCCATCAGTAGAGACTTGTAAACATATTCTGTCAGTGCAGTATGTTGGGCTTGTGAGCCCTGTACGTATATTTTGTTGGCTTGTCAGTTATAGTAGTTATGACGGCCTTGCCAGCCTAGATTTATGTTGAAATTTAGTCAGCATTAGTCTCTATTCAGTTTTATATTTTGCTTCGTAAATTATCTTGCAATGTGGCCCTAGCCAAATTATGACATTATATGTCCAGAATCCCTGAGTCGCAAGTTGGTATGCGAGGATAAATGAGGCACCGGGTGCCGGTCTCGCCCCCAGGCTCGCGGCGTGACACAATCCCTTCTCTCTGTGTATCCCTTCGAATGACCAAGCGTGCTTTTAATCTTTCCAATAAACCATCGGACTTCAATTTCACTTTATAGACCCATTTATAAAGGAGTGGCTTCTTTCCAGCTGGGAGTTCCACAACATCTCATGTCTTGTTAGATGCTAATGCCTCAAACTCTTTGGCCATGACATCCTTCTAACCAGGGTGTTGTGATGCTTGTAGATAGAAGGTAGGCTCAGTGATTTGACAAATAGAAGAAATGAGTGCTTGGTTGTGTTGTGTCAAGCCAGAAAAAGAGGAATGGTGAAGAAAACAAACAGGAAGGTTAGGAGAAATAACAGAAAAAGCAGTGTCACAAATATAATCAGAAAGATACTTAGGTGGATTGTGGTCCCTTTGAGATTTGCGCAGCAGTTGCCCTGGTGCAAATGATAACACTTCATTACAGGGAAGGGTGATACACCTAATGTACCCGTAGAAGAGTTATACATAGGGGAGGAACAAAGAGAACGTGTATGATTGGATGTTAATGTAGAAGTAGAGTTAGGACATTGTGTAGTGATGTCAGAAGGAAAAATAGCTTCAGTAGATTGTGGGAAAGATGCTGGAAACAGTTTGGTCATAGGAATAACCTGACATTTCTGGAGACAAACACCTGATTAGTCTGCAAATTGAGTATTTTATACCCCTTTCCCCCAAAAAGATATCCCAAAAACACCGCAGGAATAGCTCTAGGATATAACTTGTCCCTATTTCTAATAAGAGTAGAACTTAAACACCGACACCTAAAAGCTTTAAGAGAATAGTAATCAGGTGTAGAACCAAAGAGCACTTGATAAGAAGACTTGTTTTTCAACACTATAGAAGGTATCTGTTAATTAAATGAGTAGCAGTAAGTAAATATTCCCCCCAGTATTTCTTAGTTACATGCGACTGTAACAAAAGGGCTCTACAGGTTTCCAACAAGTGTCTATGCTTACGCTCAACCACACCATTCTGTTGAGGACTTTCCACACAAGAGGTTTGATGAATTATGCCTTTGGAATAAAAGAAATCCTTAGGAAGTTTTCCTGATCCTAGCTCATAGGCGTTCTCTGACCTTAAAATTTTTACGTTGATTGAAAATTGTCTTTCAACAAAAGTCAAAAAAGATTGTATGGGAGGGAAATCATTTTATTTAGTGGAAAGTAAAAAATATCCATATAGTAAGGAAATATCTTTCTCCTTCATATGTTGGTGTTTTATATGGTCCGCATGTGTCTATATGTATTAGTTCAAAAATTCCCTTAGATGTAATCTTGTTGGTGGGAAAAGATAATTTTCCCTCTCTAGCCATGGGGCATATGTCACATGGAAATCCTTTCTTATTATGTGCCTTGAGGAGAATATCTTTAATGTTCTTCATAGCATGAAAAGGAAAATGTCCCAAATGATAATGCCATAATTTCTCAATATCAGAAATATTTGAAACATAAATAATTTCACTGATATTTTCATTTGATTTTGCAGGACAAACAAGACTCACAGAATTCTGGCACAAAGGCCTATGACAAACATACTTGACTCTAAAACAGTAGGACATGAAGACTCTAAAATAGACTCTGAGACACTGGACTCAAACTGATGACTGGAAGGCAAAGAAATTGGAACTTGGAGCTGGTCACATGTATTCTCTTGCTGATTAGTGTTATCTCTAAGTACATAGAGGCATGTTGTGTAATCACCAAAGGCTTGGACCTTCTTCATTGAATGGTCCTGAATAAAACAATCAAATTCATCAAAAATAAGTCTACAATAAAACTGCTTACATAGTTTTGCCACTGATAGCAAACTATGGGTGAAAGTAGAAATAAGCAAAAAATTGTGTAGCTCAAAATCAAGAGATAGATGAAGACTTACAACACCATATACCTTGACTTTATAGGAATTAGGCAAACTAAATAAGACAGGAATATGAAGTAACCTTATATCATGCAAAAGAGATTTATCAAAAGTCATGTGTCGGGTTGCCCCAGAATTAACAATCCAAAGGTTGTTAGGTATCTTAGAGAAAAGACTAGTAAATATATGACAAGCATATACCATCCATGTTAGCACTATCAGTTGCCTCAGAAGATGAGGCATTAGACACTCCTGAACAGACTTGAACATTTGAATCAGTTGATCACATTGCTCTTTAGTGAAACCCTGACTATTTACAAGAGTAGAAACCGTGCTTCCTCCAATTACTGTCCCCAGATTTTGCTCAACATTGACAGCCTTAGCTTGCTGATTACTATAAGGACCTCTCCATTGTTTAGTAAACTTAAAGTGTTGTGGATAACCCACAAGTTTATGGCAATTCTTCTTTAGGTGACCTGATTTTTTATGGTATTTGCAGAATAGATCACTCTTAGCTTCAACATTGTTAATCTAATTAGATCCTTTGTAGTCTCCAAAGTTCTTTTGGGCAGTCCATTTTTTCCAGATATCATAAAAGCAGAGGAATCATTAATAAAATTTGAGGCAGAGTGTACCTCCATTTGAGATTCCTCAAATAGAATAATAGAGTAGGCCTGAGCAGTTGTTAGTAGAGGTTTCATTATAAAAATATTTTCTCTTAGTCCACTATAACCCTCATTTAGTCTCATGAGGAATTGGATAGCTTCTGATCTTCATTCATTTTGATGTTAGCGCCTTAGCTCCATATTTGCATTCACAATTACAAATCATAAAAGTGTTTAATACCTTTATTTGATCCCAGATTCTCTTAAGCTTAGTGAAATAACCAGTTACATCCGTTGCTCCTTGACTAATGTTGTTCAACTGTCTTTGTAGCTGGAAGAGCTTTGTTCCATCTGATTGTCCATATCTATGCTCAAGTTCATTCCATAGCTCCACAGCAGTTTGTGCATAAATCACACTTTCTGCTATGTCTTTGTTGAGGGAGTTTAAGAGCCAAGCAGTCACCATATCATTGCATCTCTGCCATTGTTCAAGTAAGGGTGAATCGACTAAAGGAATGAGACAAGATCCATTGATGAACCCCAACTTATGCTTAGCCATAACTGGAACCATCAAAATTGACAATAACTGGAACCATCAAAATTGATGTTAATGAGATTCATTCCTCGATTATTTGAAGAAGTCAGAAAATATGGATGACAAGAATCTACCTACTGAGAAACACTAAGATTAGATTGCCTAGTCACAAGCTGTGGAGTTTTGGGATCAACTTGGTAATCTCCATTGATAACGGAGGTTAAGACCAGGAAACAATTAGAAAAAAAGTTAGAATCTTCTTAGAGAAGAAGCTCTAATACCATGTAAAGAATTAAAAAGATATGTAATTTTTTTTTTGTATTTCTTATCTCAATCTGTACAGTAGCTCACGTATATATGCAACCTAGAAATAATCTAAGAAATAACTAACGGTTACAGGTGTCTCTATTCTATTTGTGTACTAATGTCCCTATTCTACTTGTGTATTGATAATTAACTACTCGATAAATACAAAATGTACATCAAATAAAATAATTTTTAGAATATTTTGTCTCTAGTCAGGGCCAAATTAGGGGAGCTTTTGCATCCGTACCCACTTTTTGTGCCACGTTTTAACTTATACCCGCTTTGTAAAAAAATTTGCATATGTACCCGCTTTTGCGCATAACTTCAGCATGCGGGGCTGAAGTAGCAAAGGCAATCATGTAAAACTTCAGCATTCTAGTAGACGGGCCTGAAGTAGCTTGCGAATTTCAGCTCTAGTAAATGGGGAACTTCAGCTCTAGAGCTGAAGTTTTTGTCAACTTCAGCCCCGTATGCTGAAGTTCCCCCAGTTACACTAGGGAACTTCAGCTCTAGAGCTGAAGTTTTGTCTTTTGTAAATGGGGAACTTCAGCATACGGGGTTGAAGTTCCCAAGTTATAAAGACAACAACTTCAGCATACTGGGCTGAAGTTCCCCAGTTTACAAAGACAAAACTTCAGCTCTAGAGCTGAAGTTCTCTAGAGCTGAAGTTTTGTCTTTGTAACTAGGGAACTTCAGCCCCGTATGCTGAAGTTGTTGTCTTTATAACTTGGGAACTTCAGCTCTAGAGCTGAAGTTTGTAACTGGGGAACTTCATCCCCGTATGCTGAAGTTGTCTTTATAACTGGCGAACTTCAGCTTAACTGGTGAACTTCAGCTCAGCGAGGGAAATGGGAGCTGAAGTTATTTAAAAAGTGGGTACAAGTTAAAAGTTTTTTAAAAAGCGGGTATAGGTTAAATGGGGGCGACCAAATAGGATGTCTGGCGCAATTTTTACCAAATTAGGTGTTCTATGAGCCCAAAAAATAAAAAACAGGCCCAATAGTTGTTGGCCCAATCCAATATCCTCTATACAAAAGCTTCTTCCTAGGTCACAAGCTGCTTGACGATTTGTGAACCATTCCCGACAATATGCGGGTGCGGAACCCAAGTAGGTCCTTTTTGCACAAGTAGAACGAAAATAGGTCCAAAAAA
>MDKI01235995.1:0-11163 GCA_005239505.1 Nicotiana paniculata
TAAAACACCTAAAATGCAAGGTATATAATGCTAAAAATCATGAATTCTAGCCACGCATCAAACTACGGCAGTCGTACCTGTATTACCGCCTGCCATGGTATAGGCCGGACGCCTTGGTACGGAGCCGGTATCAGATAGCATGATATTTGTCCGGGACATCAAATACAACCCAAGGAACCATAACTAACACTTTGAAATGATCAAGATACATTTTTTTGAATTTTATTGCAATTAAACTGGCATTCTACTAGAAGTGTCTGTATTATCGCCTGCCATGGTCCAGGCCGGACGCCTTGGTACGGAGCCGGTACCGGATCGCATGATATTTTTTCGGGACATCAAATACGATCCATGGAACCATAACCAACGTTTTGAAATGATCAAGTTACATTTTTGGCATTTTATGGCAATTAAACTGGAATTCTGCTAGTCGTGCCCGTATTATCGCCTGCCATGGTCCAGGCCGGAGGCCTTGGTACAGAGCCGGTACCGGATCGCATGATATTTTTTCGGGACATTAAATACGACCCAAGGAACCATAACAAACGCTTCAAAATGATAAAGTTACATTTTTTGGCATTTTATGGCAATTAAACTTGAATTCCGCAAGTCGTGCCTGTATTATCACCTGCCATGGTGCAGGCCGGACGCCTTGGTATGGAGCCGGTATCGGATAGCATGATATTTGTCCGGGACATCAAATACGACCCAAGGAACTATAGCCAACACTTCGAAATAATCAAGTTACATTTTTTGGCATTTTATGGCAATTAAACTGGAATTCCGCTCGTTGTGCCTGTATTATCGCCGGCCATGGTCCAGGCTGGATGCCTTGGTACGTAGCCGATACCGGATTGAAAGATATTTGTTCGGGACATTAAATATAACCCAAGAAACCATAACGAACGCTTTGAAATGATCAACTTACATTTTTTGGCATTTTATGGCAATTAAATTGGAATTCTGCCAGTCGTTCCTGTATTATCGCCTGCCATGGTCCAGGCCAAGGGCCTTGGTACGGAGCCGGTACCGGATCACATGATATTATTTCGGGACATCAAATACGACCGAAGGAACCATAAGCAACGCTTCGAAATGATCAAGTTACATTTTTTGGCATTTTATGGCAATTAAATTGGAATTCCGCCAGTCGTTCCTGTATTATCGCCTCCCATGGTCCAGGACAGAGGCCTTGGTACGGAGCCGGTACCGGATTGCATGATATTTTTTCGGGACATCAAATACGACCGAAGGAACCATAACCAACGCTTCAAAATGATCAAGTTACATTTTTGGCATTTTATGGCAATTAAACTGGAATTCTTCCAATCGTGTCCGTATTATCGCCTGCCATGGTCCAGGCCGGAGGCCTTGGTACGGAGCCGGTATCGGATCGCATGATATTCTTTTGGTACATCAAATATGACCCTAGGAACCATAACCAACGCTTCAAAATGATCAAGTTACATTTTTTGGCATTTTATGTCAATTAAACTAGAATTCCGCAAGTTGTGCATGTATTATCGTCTGCCATAGTCCAGGCAGGACGCCTTGGTACAAAGCTAGTATCGGATCGCATGATATTTTTTCGGGACATCAAATATGACCCAAGTAACCATAACCAACGCTTAGAAAAGATAAAGTTATATTTTTTTGCATTTTATGGCAATTAAATTGGAATTCCGCAAGTCATGCCTGTATTATCGCCTGCCATGGTCCAGGCCGGACGCTTTTGGTATGGAGCCGGTACCGGATAGCATGATATTTTTCCGGGACATCAAATACGACCCTAGGAACCATAACCAACGCTTCGAAATGATCAAGTTACATTGTTTGGCATTTTATGTCAATTAAATTGGAATTTCGCAAGTCGTGCATGTATTATCGCCTGCTATGGACCAGGCCGGACGCCTTGGCACGAAGCCGGTACAGGATCGTATGATATTTGTTCGGGACATCTAATACGACCCAATGAACCATAACCAACGTTTCTAAATGATCAAGTTACATTTGTTGGCATTTTATGGAAATTAAACTGGAATTCCGCCAATCGTGCGTGTATTATCGTCTGCCATAGTCCAGGCCGGACGACTTGGTATGGAGCCGGTATCAGATAGCATGATATTTTTCCGGGACATCAAATACGACCCAAGGAACCATAACCAACGCTTCGAAATGATCAATTTACATTTTTTGGCATTTTATGGAAATTAAACTCGAATTTCGCTAGTCGTGCCTCTATTATCGCCTCCCATGGTCTAGGCCGGACGCCTTGGTAGGGAGCCGGTACCGTATCGCATGATATTTATCCGAGACATCATATACGACCCAAGGAACCATAATCAACGCTTCGAAATGATCAACTTATATTTTTTGGCATTTTATGGCAATTAAACTGTAATTCACCAATCGTGCATATATTATCGTCTGCCATGGTCGAGGTCGGACGCCTTGGTACGGGGCCGGTATTGGATAGCATGATATTTGTCCGGGACATAAAATACATCCCAAGGAACCATAGCCAACGCTTCGAAATGATCAAGTTACATTTTTTCGCATTTTATGTTAATTAAAGTGGAATTCCTCAAGTCGTGCATGTATTATCGCCTGCCATAGTCTAAGCCGGACGCCTTGGTACGGAGCCGGTACCAGATCACATGATATTTTTCCGGGACCTCAAATACGACCCAAGGAACCATAGGCAACGCTTCGAAATGATCAAGTTATATTTTTTGGCATTTTACGGCAATTAAATTGGAACTTCGGCAGTCGTACCTATATTACCGCCTGCAATGGTCTAGGCCGGACGCCTTGGTACGGAGCCGGTGTCGGATAGCATGATATTTGTCCGGAACATCAAATACGACCCAAGGAACCATAACTAATGCTTCGAAATGATCAAGATACATTTTTTTGAATTTTATGGCAATTAAACTGGCATTCTACTAGAAGTGCCTGTATTATCGCCTGCCATGGTCCAGGCCGGACGCCTTGGTACGGAGTCGGTACCGGATCGCATGATATTTGTCTGTGATATTAAATATGACCCAAGGAACCATAACCAATGCTTCGAAATGATCCAGTTACATTTTTTGGAATTTTATGGAAATTAAATTGGAATTTCGCTAGTCGTGCATGTATTATCGCCTTCCATGGTCCAGGACGGAGGCCTTGGTACGGAGCCGGTACCGGATCGCATGATATTTGTCTGTGATATTAAATATGACCCAAGGAACCATAACCAATGCTTCGAAATGATCCAGTTACATTTTGTGGAATTTTATGGAAATTAAATTGGAATTTCGCTAGTCGTGCATGTATTATCGCCTTCCATGGTCCAGGACGGAGGCCTTGGTACGGAGCCGGTACCGGATCGCATGATATTTGTCTGTGATATTAAATATGACCCAAGGAACCATAACCAATGCTTCGAAATGATCCAGTTACATTTTGTGGAATTTTATGGAAATTAAATTGGAATTTCGCTAGTCGTGCATGTATTATCGCCTTCCATGGTCCAGGACGGAGGCCTTGGTACGGAGCCGGTACCGGATCGCATGATATTTTTTTGGGACATCAAATACAATCCAAGGAACCATAACCAATGGTTCGAATTGATCAAGTTACATTTTTGGCATTTTATGGCAATTAAACTGGAATTCTGCTAGTCGTGCCCGTATTATTGCCTGCCATGGTCCAGGCCGGAGGCCTTGGTACAGAGCCGGTACCGGATCGCATGATATTTTTTCGGGACATTAAATACGACCCAAGGAACCATAACAAACGCTTCGAAATGATAAAGTTACATTTTTTGGCATTTTATGGCAATTAAACTGCAATTCCGCAAATCGTGCCTGTATTATCACCTGCCATGGTCCAGGCCGGACGCCTTGGTATGGAGCCGGTATCGGATAGCATGATATTTGTCCGGGACATCAAATATGACCCAAGGAACCATCACCAACGCTTCGAAATGATCAAGTTACATTTTTTGGCATTTTATGGCAATTAAACTTGAATTCTGCTCGTTGTGCCTGTATTATAGCCGGCCGTGGTCCAGGCTGGACGCCTTGGTACGTAGCCGATATCGGATTGCAAGATATTTTTTCGGTACATTAAATACATCCCAAGGAAACATAACGAACGTTTCGAAATGATCAAGTTACATTTTTTGGCATTTTATGGCAATTAAATTGGACTTCCGCCAGTCGTTCCTATATTATCGCCTGCCATGGTCCAGGCCAGAGGCCTTGGTACTGAACCGGTATCGGATCACATGATATTTTTTTGGGACATCAAATACGACCGAACGAACCATAAGCAACGCTTCGAAATGATCAAGTTACATTTTTTGGCATTTTATGTCAATTAAACTGGAATTTCACAAGTCGTGCATGTATTATCGTCTGCCATAGTCCAGGCCGGACACCTTGGTACAAAGATAGTATCGGATCGCATAATATTTGTTCGGGACAACAAATACGACCCAAGGAACCATAACCAACTCTTCGAAATGATCAAGTTATATTTTTTTTGCATTTTATGGTAATTAAACTGGAATTCCGCAAGTCATGCCTGTATTATCGCCTGCCATGGTCCAGGCCGGACGCCTTGGTATAGATCCGGTACCGGATCGCATGATATTTTTTCGGGACATCAAATACGACCTTAGGAACCATAACCAATGCTTCGAAATGATCAAGTTACATTTTTTGGCATTTTATGTCAATTAAACTGGAATTCCGCAAGTCGTGCATGTATTATCGCCTGCTATGGTCCAGGCCAGACGCCTTGGTACGGAGCCGGTATCGGATAGCATGATATTTGTACGGGACATCAAATACGGCGCGCGTAACCATAACTAACGCTTCTAAATGATCAAGTTACATTTTTTGGCATCTTATGGCAATTAAACTGTCATTGTGCCAGAAGTGCCTCTATTATCGCCTGCCATGGTCCAGGCCATAGGCCTTGGTACGAAACCGGTACCGGATCGCATGATATTTTTCTAGGACATCAAATACGACCCAAGGAACCATAACCAACGCTTCGAAATGATCAAGATACATTTTTTGGCATTTTATGTCAATTAAACTGGAATTCCGCAAGTCGTCCCTGTATCATCGTCTGCCATAGTCTAGGACGGACGCCTTGGTATGGTGCCGGTACCAGATCCCCATGATATTTTTCCTGGACATCAAATACGACCCAAGGAATCATAGCCAATGCTTCGAAATGATCAAGTTACATTTTTTGGTAGTTTATGGCAATTAAATTGGAATTCCGCCAGTTGTGCCTGTATTATCGCCTGCCATGGTCCAGGTCGGACGCCTTGGTACAGAGCTGGTACGGGATCGCATGACATTTTTACGGGACATCAAATAAGACCCAAGGAACCGTAACAAACGCTTCAAAATTATCAGGTTACATTTTTTGGCATTTTATGGCAATTAAACTAGAATTCCGCCAGTTGTGACTGTATTATCGCCTGCCATGGTCCAGGCCAGACGCCTTGGTACGGAGCCGGTATCAGATAGCATGATATTTGTCCGGGACATCAAATACGGTCCAATTAACCATAAATAATGCTTCTAAATGATCAAGTTACATTTTTTGGAATTTTATGGAAATTAAACTGGTATTCTGCCAGAAGTGCTTGTATTATCGCCTGCCACGGTCCAGGCCGGACGCTTTGGTACGGAGCCGGTACCTGAACGCATGATATTTGTCCGGGACATCAAATACTACCCACGAAACCATAACCAAACCTTTGAAATGATCAAGTTACAGTTTTTGGCATTTTATGGCAATTAAAATGGAATTTCGCTAGTCGTGCCTATATTATCACTTGCCATGGTCCAGGACGGACGCCTTGGTACGGAGCCGTTACCGGATCGTATGATATTTTTCTGGGACATCATATACGACCCAAGGAACCATAAAAAATGCTTCAAAATGATCAAGTTACATTTTTTTGAAATAAAACTGGAATTCCGCAAGTTGTGCCAGTATTATCGCCTCCCATGGTCCAAGTCGGACGCCTTGGTATGGAGCCGGTACCGGATCGCATGATATTTTTTCGGGACATCAAATATGACCCTAGGAAACATAACCAACTCTTCGAAATGATCAAGTTACATTTTTTGGCATTTTATGTCAATTAATTGGAATTCCGCAAGTCGTGCATGGATTATCGTTTGCCATGGTCCAGGCCAGATGCCTTGGCACGGAGCCGGTACCGGATCGTATGATATTTTTTCGGGACATCTAATACGACCCAAGGAACCATAACCAATGCTTCTAAATGATCAAGTTACATTTTTTGGCATTTTATGGCAAATAAACTGGAATTCCGCCAATCGTGCGTGTATTATCGCCTGCGATGGTCCAGGCCGGACGCCTTGGTACGGAGCCGTTACCGGATCGTATGATATTTTTTTGGGACATCATATACGACCCAAGGAACCATAACCAATGCTTCTAAATGATCAAGTTACATTTTTTGGCATTTTATGGCAAATAAACTGGAATTCCGCCAGTCGTGCCTGTATTATCGCCTGCCATGGTCCAGGCCATAGGCCTTGGTGCGGAACCGGTACTAGATCGCATGATATTTTTCCAGGACATAATATACAACCCAATGAACCATAACCAACGCTTCGAATGATCAAGTTACATTTTTTGGCATTTTATATCAATTAAACTGGAATTCCGCAAGTTGTGCCTATATTATCGTCTGCCATAGTCTAGGCCGGACGCCTTGGTATGGAGCCGGTACCAGATCCCCATGATATTTTTTCGGGACATCAAATACGACCCAAGGAACCATAGCCAATGCTTCGAAATGATCAAGTTACATTTTTTGGCAGTTTATGGCAATTAAATTGGAATTCCGCCAGTTGTGCCTGTATTATCGCCTAACATGGTCCAGGATGGATGCCTTGGTACGGAGCTGGTACCGGATTGCATAATATTTTTACGGGGCATCAAATAGGACCCAAGGAACCATAACCAACGCTTCAAAATTATTAAGTTACATTTTTTGGCATTTTATGGCAATTAAACTGGAATTCCGCCAGTCGTGCCTATATTATCGCCTGCCATGGTCCAGGCCGGACGCCTTGGTATGGAGCCGGTATCGGATAGAATGATATTTCTCCGGGACATCAAATACGGCCCAAGTAACCATAATTAACGCTTCTAGATGATCAAGTTACATTTTTTGGAATTTTATGGCAATTAAAGTGACATTCTGCCAGAAGTGCCTGTATTATCGGCTGCCACGGTCCAGGCCAGACGCCTTGGTACGGAGCCAGTACCGGATTGTATGATATTTGTCTGGGACATCAAATACTACCCACGAAACCATAACCAAACCTTTGAAATGATCAAGTTATATTTTTGGCATTTTATGGCAATTAAAATGTATTTTCGCTAGTCGTGCCTATATTATCACCTACCATGGTCCAGGCCGGACGCCTTGGTACGGAGCTGGGACCGGATTGCATAATATTTTTACGGGGCATCAAATAGGACCCAAGGAACCATAAAAAATGCTTCGAAATGATCAAGTTACATTTTTTGGAAATTAAACTGAAATTCCGCCAGTCGTGCCTGTAATATCGCTTGCCATGGTCCAGGCCGGACGCCTTGGTACGGAGCCGGTACCGAATCGCATGACATTTGTCCGGGACATCAAATACGACCCAAGAAACCATAACCAACGCTTCGTAATGATCAAGTTACATTTTTTTGCATTTTATGGCAATTAAACTGGATTTCCGCTAGTCGTGCCTGTATTATCGCCTGCCATGGTCCAGGTCGGACACCTTGGTACGGATCCGGTACCGGTTCACATGATATTTCTCCAGGACATCATATACGACCCAAGGAACCATAACCAACGTTAAGAAATGATCAAGTTACATTTTTTGGCATTTTATGGCAATTAAACTGGAATTCCACCAGTCGTGCCTATATTATCGCTTGCCATGGTCCAGGCCGGACGCCTTGGTACAGAGCTGGTATCTGGTCACATGATATTTTTCCGGACATCAAATATGACCCAAGGAACCATAACCAATGCTTCGAAATAATCAGGTTACATTTTTTGGCATTTTATGGCTATTAAACTAGAATTCCGTCAGTCGTGCCTGTATTATCGCTTGGCATGGTCCAGGCCGGACGACGTGGTACGTAACCGGTACTGAATTGCATGATATTTATCCGGGACATCAAATATGACCCAAGGAACCATAATAAACACTTCAAAATGATTAAGTTACATTTTTTGGCATTTTATGGAAATTAAACTGGAATTCAGCCAGTCGTGCCTGTATTATCGCCATCCATGGTCCAGGCCGGACGCCTTGGTACGGAGCCGGTGCCGGATATCATGATATTTGTTCGGGACATCAAATACGACACAAGGAACTATAACCAAAGCTTCGAAATGATCAAGTTACTTTTTTGGCATTTTATGGCAATTAAACTGGAATTCCGCCAGTCGTGCCTCTGCTATTGCCTTCCGTGGTCCAGGCCAGACACCTTGGTACGGAGCCGTTACCGGATCACATGATATTTTTCCGGAACATCAAATACGACCCAATGAACCATAACCAACGCTTCGAAATGATCAAGTTATATTTTTTGGCATTTTATGGGAATTAAACTGGAATTCCATCAGTCGTGCATATATTATCGCCTGCCACGGTCCAGGTCGGACGCCTAGTACGAAATCGGTACCGGATCGCATGATATTTGTCCGGGATATCAAATATGACCTAAGGAACCATAACCAACACTTCAAAATGATCAAGTTACATTTTTTGGCATTTTATGGCAATTAAAGTGGAATTGCGTCAGTCATGCCTATATTATCGCCTGCCGTTGTCCAGGTCAGACTCCTTGGTACGGAGAGGGTAACAAATTTCATGATTTCGAGACATGAAATATGACCTAAGGAACCATAACCAACGCGTCGAAATGATCAAGTTACAATTTTTGGCATTTTATGGCAATTAAACTGGAATTCCGCAAGTCGTTCATGTATTATCGCCTGCCATGGTCCATGCCGGACGCCTTGGTACGGAGCCGGTACCGGGTCGTATGATATTTTTTCGCAACATTGAATATGACCCAAGGAACCATAACCAATGCTTCGAAATGATCAAGTTACATTTTTTTGCATTTTATGGCAATTAAACTGGAATTTAGACAGTCGTGCCTGTATTATTGAAGTGGAGATAGCCTCGAAGCCGGTAGTTGAGGTGGTGGGCTAGAAAGAAAAGTCCCAAATCACTGGGAAAAAGAGACCGCCAGCTCCATTCCCTTAGAGGCTGGCCAAATACAAAAAGGATGAACAGTACAAAAAGTTCTTGGACATGCTAAAGAAAATACAAGTAAATATCCCATTGATTGATGCGTTGAAGGAAATGCCTGGTTACGCTAAAATGATGAAGGAATTGATGTCCAGAAAAGTTGACTTCCAAGATCTAGCTACTGTCACCCTTACTCAGACTTGTAGTGCGGTGCTGACGCGCCCTATAGCTGAAAAGTTGTCTGATCCAGGGAGTTTTACAATTCCTTGTACCATTGTCAACTTAGCTTTCGCCAAAGCTCTATGTGACTTAGGGGCCATCATTAATCTGATGCTGCTGTCCATATATAAACGACTGGGGATTGGTAGAGCCAGACCCACCTCCATGCTGCTACAACTTGCTGATAGGACGGTGAAGAGACCGTCAGGTATTCTGGACGATGTATTGGTGCAAGTGGGGAAGTTTGTATTTCCTGCTGATTTTGTGATATGAGACTGAAAAGTGGATGAGGAAATTCCCATAATCTTGGGAAGGCCATTTTTGGCCACAGGCAGAGCTCTTAGATGATATGAATGGTGAAGAACTGGCAGATTGGGTGTTAACACTTGAGAAAAAAGGGGTATGGCCAAAGGCTCTCGAGTTTGAGTCACTATACGTAGAGGAAAGAGAGAACCCGCCGGCCAGGCCATCTATTGAAGAACCACCTAGGTTGGAACTGAAATCGGAGGATGCTGATGTGGTAGAAAAGATACTAGAGTTAACCAAGGACATCGAGGATACATACTTTGTTGAATCTAGTGTCGTTAGTGTTGAGGATGTTGGTACACACTCCAACCATTTTTTCACATTGTGTTGGGATGATGATATGCAAATAGAGTTATCCGAACCACCTGATGAGTTGAGGGATAAAGAACAAGATGCCTACATTCTGGAATTCTTCTTGCCAGAAAGTAGGGAGTAAACATTTCATTGAAAGGCCAAGAAGCGCAAATTACTACATTGTTTTATTGCGCAAGGCAGATTTGTTCCACCACCCCAGAAGCATTATCATAGAGCAGATTCAAAACTTGGGATCCAATTCATAAGTTCAAAGTGGAGGCATAAAGTGATTCAAGCGGATGCTCGAAGGAGCAGGGGAAGCAAAACTAATGGAAAGGATGGCGAAGCTACTTGGATCAGGGAGTTTCTTGCACCTTACTTTTATTTCTTACTTTGTCTATATGTGATGCACTGAGGACACTGCATGATTTAAGTCTGGGGTGCTGTACATATTTGTTGTGATTTGTTGTGTTTAGTGTGCTTTCTTGTCACTAGTTTTAGCTTTTCTTGTTGGTAAAGTTTTTTTTAAAATAGAACAAAGCAGAGAAATTTGATTAGAAATATGTGGAATCTTCCTGACGATGGATCTCCTAGACAGTTTTCTTGAAGGAAGTAAGTCTAGAGAAAATACCAAAAACATTTATTGTTTTATGTAGTGTAGTAATTGCCCCTTGGTTTTTCTTTGAACCACGATTCTTTTCCAAGGGTTTTTAATTGAACAGGGTGTAGGTAGTTTTTAATTTTTAAGAGTAGGAATCACATGTTTAAGGGCTTAATAGTAACAATATCTCAAAATATGCTAATGCCTTGAGAATGGTCAGTACTTTGGTTGTGACGCTTAGGCTCAATTTTTTTGACTCCAGGATAAATACCTTAAATAAGGAATTCTTAAGATTTTCTTAACTGCTTTGAATGGAGTGTCATGATAGATCCAATCCTTAGTGAGTTATGTGCCAAGTGTGTGTGAGGTTTGTATG
The DNA here is from genome assembly GCA_005239505.1 of Nicotiana paniculata. Taxonomy (NCBI): domain Eukaryota; kingdom Viridiplantae; phylum Streptophyta; class Magnoliopsida; order Solanales; family Solanaceae; genus Nicotiana; species Nicotiana paniculata. The sequence continues at coordinate 11,117 of MDKI01235995.1, forward strand.
TTATTTTTTGCATTGCATTTGATGTCTAGAACTTGCCCCTTGTGTGT